>CAUYQG010152574.1:0-44495 GCA_963574415.1 Tarsius wallacei
AACTAGAGTCCATAATACTGAGTGACCTCTCATAGAAACAAAAAACTAATTACATGTTCTCACTCATATAGTAGACCTTGATCGTCCAACGTACTACCACAAGAAAATGACTGACAATGGTAGGAAACTATGGGGGGGGGGAGGGCGATGGGATTAATGGTGACAAATATCTGTCTGGGGATGGGGAGACACCTCTTATCATCAAGGGTGCCTGAACGAAGCATTTTGGTATGCCTAACCCCTAACTGTACCCCACAATACCATAATAAAAAATAAATAAATAAATAAATAAAAGAAAAATAAGAAGTAAAAAATTATATTCACAGATGATATGATATTGTATATATAAAATCCAAAGAATCTACTAAGAGTATTAAAACTAATACACAAATTCAGCAACATTGCAGGATACAAGATCAATATACAAAATTGAATTTGATTTTTTCAAGTGTTTTTGCTACCTTATTTTTCATTGAAAAGTAAAAATTGTGTATATTCATAGTGTACAACATGATGTTTTAATATATGTATGCATTGTAGAATGGCTACATCAAGCTATTTAATATGCGAATTACCTCACATACATTTAATTTTTTTGTGATGAGAACACTTCAAATCTACTATTTTAGCAATTTTCAATTATGCAATATATTGTTATTTACTGTAGTCACCATGAGGTGCAACAGTAGTCTTGAACATATTACTCCTGCCTAGCTGAAATCTTGTGTTATTTGGTCAACATTTCCCCAATTTCTCCAACCCCTCTGGTAAGGACCATTTCACTCTGTTTCCATGAGTTCAACTTTTTTACACTCCAAATGTAAAATCATGCAATATTTGTCTTTCTGTGCCTGGCTTGTTTCACTTGACATAATGTCCTCTAGATTTATCCATGTTGTCACAAATGATAAGATTTCCTTCTTTTTTAAGGCTGAATGGCATTCCTGTGTGTGCGTGTGCGTGTGTGTATCCACATTGTCTTTATCCATTCATCTACTGATAGACAAGTTGATCCCATATTCTATTTCCATCAGTATTTCTATGTACTATAATAAACAACTCTAAAATTAAATTAGTAAAACAAACAATTTCATTACAAAGCATCAAAAAGAATCAAATAAAAAGGAATCATTCCAACAAAAAGTACAGAGAGTATATTCTGAAAATGACATAACATCATTGAAAGAAATTAGAGAAGACCTAAATAAAAGATATTCCATATCAAGGATCAGAATATTTAACATTGTTAAGATGACAATACTCCCAAAATTGATCTATAGATTCAATGCAATCCCTATCAGAATTTTAAATAGTTTCTTTGCAGAAATTAATAAGCTGCTTCCAAAATTAATATAGAAACCCAAGGGAGCCATAATAGCCAAAACAATCTTAAAACAGAACAAAGTTGAAGAACTAACACATCTTGATTACAGAACTTATGACATAGCTATATTAGTCTGTGTGGTGCTACAATAAAGAAATAAGTAAATTAATGCAATAAGAATTGAGAGAGGAAAACCAATATCTATCTATCTATCTATCTATCTATCTATCTATCTATCTACCTGTTCATTTGATTTTGGCAAGGTTGTCAAACAATTCAATGGGAAAAGAAGAATCTTTTCAACAAATGGTGCTGGGACAAATATCTACATGCAAAAGAATAAAGTCAAATAGTGCTTACCTCACACCATACACAAAAATTAACTTCATGAGTCCTAGACCCAAATGTAAGAACAAGAATATCAAATGCGCAGAGAAAAATATAGGTATCATCTCTGTGACCTTGGAGTAGGCAAGAGTTTCTTAGATATGACACTGAAAGCAGAAGTAATAAAAGAAAAACTCGATATATCAGACTTCATCAAAATAAAAACTATTTTGCTTCAAAGAAAAAAAAGCATAAATGGGAAGATAATACATGGAGTGCAGGCCAGGCTCAGTGGCTCAGCCTCTAATCTCAGCACCTTGGGAGGCTGAGGCAAGTGAATTGCCTGAGCCCGCAGGTTCGAGACCCACCTGGGCAACTTGGCAAGACCTTGTCTTTATAGTAAATAAAAAATTAGCCGGGCGTGGTAGCACTCGCCTGTAGTTCTGGCTACTTGGAAGGCTGAGGCAGAAGGATTGCCGGAGCCCAGCAAGTGGAGGCTGCGGTGGCTGGGAGCGGCCACTGCACTCCAGTCTGAGAGACAAAGTGAGACTACAACTCAAAAAAAAAAAACAAAATTCATGGAGTGGGAGAAAATATTTCCAAATCATATATTTAATAAGTGGTTTGCATTTAAAAATATAAATAACTCTAACAAGCTGGCATGGTGGCTCATGCCTGTAATCCCAGCACTTTGGCAGGCAGAGGCAAGAGGATTGATTGAGCCCAGGGGTTCGAGACCAGCATGGGCAAATTGGTGAGTCCTTGTCTCTACAATAAATAAAAAAAATTAGCCAGGTGTGGCTGCATACGCCTGTGGTTCTAGCTACGTGGAAGGCTGAGGCAGAAGGATGACCTGAGCCCAACAGGTCGAGGCTGCGGTGACTGTAAACATGCCACTGCACTCCAGCCTGGACAACAGAGTGAGACTCTTACTCAAAAAAAAAAAGGAACTGTAACAATTAAATAATAAAAAGAGAAATACCCAAGTTAAAATGGCAAAGGATCTGGCCAGACATTTCTCCCAAGAAGATAGAAAAATGACTAATAAGCACATAAAAGATGGTCAACATCATTAACTATTAGTGAAGTGCAAATCAAAACCACAGTGAGAAACCACTTCATACCTACTAGGATCACTAAAATTAAAAAGGCAGATAATTATAAGTCTTAGCAAAGATGCAGAGAAATGGAAACTTTCATACACTGCTAAGGTGAATGCAAAATGGTGCAGCCACTTTGGAAAATAGTCTGGCTATTATTCAGATTTGAACAGAGAGTAACTATAAGAACCAGTAATCCTTCTCCTAGGCATGTGTCCCAAAGAATTGAAAATAAGCCCACACAAAAAACATTTATACTAATGTTAATGACAATGTTATTTATAATAGCCAAAAAGTGGAGACAACCCAAATGTCTATCAACTAATAAATAAATGATAAGATATGGCATATACATGCAATGGAATATTACTTGGCAATAAAAAGAAATCCATTACTGGTACATGTTATAATGCTTGGAGAGCTTGAATACATCATGTTAAGTGAAAAAACCAACTGCAAAAGACAACATACTATATGATTCCATTTATGTGAAATGTTCAGGATAGATAAAAATAGAGAGACATAAAGTAGATTGGTGATTACCTGGCACTGGGGCAGAGGTTTGGATGAAAATTGGGTGTGATTGTTATTATTATAAGGTTATTTGGGGGATGATGGAAATATTTGCACAATTATGCAAACATCACCACAAAAAAAATTTTAGAGCCATTGAATTTTACACTTTAAATGTGTAAATTGTATAGCATATGAATTATGTCTGAATGAACCTATTATTAATATTTATCATATATATAAAAGACAGTTAGCCTTTGGTGGAAACAATTGCTCCAGGGGTTGAGGAAATTGTCTTGTGCATTGCAAAGTCCAAAATAATTAACATTTCTTTGCTTTAAAAAAAATGTTTTACAACCCCACTATAGAGTCCCATCTCATATGGGAAAGTAATATGGTTTATGTAAATAGAGAACAAAAGAGTGTTTGCTATAATATTGTTTTGGGATTTAGATTATCTGAAAGCAAAAAACACTTGATCACTAAAATTATTAGTGCAGCCTTTTCAGATGATGTTGGACTTGAAATTGACTTCTGAAGACACATGTATGACAAGAAAATAATAAGATTACATTTTACTCTCCTTGGTAATTTTTTTATTTCTTAAAGTAACTCTAAATGGGTATGTTCATGTTTTCTTGAGAATATGTACGAGTCTTTGTTATTTTTTTCACTGAGATTTGCAGTAGGATATACAAGAGAAAAAAGGTGACTAATAGGACTTTTAGAAGAAAAGATCATTTAGGATTTTTTTTGTTTTAAGGAAGACAGAGTGTGTAAAAGAGGAGAGACAACTGGTCTTAAGTTGAAGGTGATGTTCACCAACCGATGCTGTTCATTTTTTAGTAAAAAGGATCAAGTAAGTACTTTATCTTGCATTTTTCTAGCTTTCAGTTATAGGTCTTTTTGTGTAACAGAGCAGTTTCTGAAGCCATCTGAATTTGTCTTCTACTATGGTTTCATGACAGTTCTATTTCTGGGTGTAGAGATGGGTCAGGAGGTGGGGAAAAGGAAAGGGAGAGATTGAGGCCATCTCACACAAGTCTAAAAATCATAATGTCTAAGAAAAGAGAAGTACTACAGCATAATAATAATTATATTTTCAAGGTCATGCTGAAAGGCAAATTAAGAACTGAAAATGGATTTCAGACATCTGCCCAGCCAGACTGATTATAATATCCATTTTATTTACCTTGGGGAAAATATATCCTGCTGTGATGAACGGAGAAAGTGATAGAAACGTGGAAAGAAGCATCAGAGGTTAAAAAGAAAAGGAACATACAAGGTAAAAACCCTTCCAAATGCCTCTGTGACAAAAAGACACAGCTGCAATTTGGTCTATAAAGTCTCTGTGACAATTCAGAGAAATTACTTAAGACTCAGAAAAACATTGCCACGGAATGATGAGGGGTTTGGCAAGAGAAATTGTCAAAAGACTGGCATCAATCACAGTTAAGTGTGGCATCTCCACTGATTACGTGTACCCTAGAGTGAGCCTGCCAAAACAGATCTCTGATACCTCAATGACACATTGATGGGTGACTGTGAGAATGATTGATAGGTTGGCCCACCCACATCTGGGACTAGAAGGAGCGAGTTGCCATTGCTGAGTGTTTGAATGCAGAGAAATTCTTTGTGATCCAGGCATTAATTCCACAGGAGAAAGAGGAAACGTCCTGTGGCCTGGCTTCCCTTGCATGTGGGCTTATCTTCATTATTTGCCCAGTAAACCGAAGGTTTGGAATGACCCCATGATTGGTTTGAAGTATCCAAAGAGTCTACCAAAAAAATTTGGGGGGTGGGGGATTTTTCTGATCAGAGCCCATAAAATGTTTGTGTTTTCTTTATAATTTTCGATGGACCCAAGAATGATAGTCTCTACCCCATTCTGACAGTCATTTAGGTGCAAGGTACCTTATATTCTATACTTCAAACCTAACACCTACCCTCCTACTTGGCAGATATCAATAAGCCCATTGTATAGCTGTGGAAAATGAAGTTCACAGAAATTATGTTGTTGGATTGAAGCCATCGAGCCCGTAAGTAACAGACTTTTCACTGGAATTCAGGAATGTATGACTCCAGTGACAGTTCTCAGCCCACTTTTTCACACCATCTTTTCCCCAAAAGCTGTTAGAATATTTTCTACATTGGGTCTGAGATTACGTAACCACCAGATGAGCCGTGATGTCTTAGTTTTGAACTCATTGTTTTGAACAATTAGGCTTCCTGAGGATGTGAAAACTCAAAAATAATTGCTTTCTCATTCTCTAGCAGGTTCTTTAGTCTTCTCTTTGTGTGACTAACCCAAATCAGGCCCTGTCCAACTCCTACACTAGCTAGAAAAGCAAGTAAACAAGAGCTCACATACCTATCTGCTGCTTATCAGATTTGCTATGGTCTAGGTTGATGCTAATAAAAATAGAATGCAAGTCACAAATGCTAGTGATATAACATCATTTTAATTGTTCTAATATTTTTTAAAACAAGAAGAAACAGATGGAATGTATTTTAATTACACATTTAGTTACAGCCAATCCAATTCAAGGTGATCATTGCAACATGTAATTAATATAAAAAGATATTATTCATTTTTATACTATATCTTTGAAACCTGACATCAATTTGGACTGATCACATTTCAAATGGTTAATAGCTACCATATTGGACAGCATAGTTCTTGACAGTTCTTGGCTTAACTAACCCAATCCCTGTATTCAGACCATACCTCTACCTTGTCAAGTGATCTATATGTCCATTATTGATCAACTAACTTATTTACTTATGTGTTTGTTTCAAAGAATTTGAGATGAGCTGACACTTGTATAAATCTCATCTGTCTCACCTACCTGTTCTTAGGCTGTGGTAACCTCAAGCTCCTGAAACCCTAACCTTAACTTAAGATCGAGATCCCTTTCTCTTCTTCTGGCTCTAGCTATCTGGCCACTACTACCCTGAAGATTCTGCCCGGCCCTGAGAAAATTGTTAGCTTTCTTTTTCACTTAATTGTATTTTTGTAATATACATAAATCATTAAGAGGGAGGCTCGATAAATTCTCACAAAGTGAGTCTACCTAGGTAGCTAGTATTCAGGTCAAGAAATTCTACCAGTACCCTCGAAACCCTCTTGCATTCTCTTCTAGTCATTGCTTTCTCTAAGGAACCACGATCCTGATTTTTAACGTTTTGCCTGTTTTAATATTACATAAGTGGACTCTTTTAGGGCTTACTCTTTTATGTCTGCTTTCTTTCAGTCACATGATATTCATCCATCTTGTTGTATGCAGTTTTAATGCTTTTCTTCTCACTGTTGTAAAATATTCCATTGCATGATCATATCACAGCTTCTTTATTCATTCCTTTGTTGATAAATATTTGTGTTGCCCTAATTTCTATTGCAAGTACATTGCTATGAGCATTTTTAAATGTTTTTGGTCTAAAAAGTGTGTGTGTGTGTGTGTGTGTGTGTGTGTATACAATTGCTGGATCAATAGTAGATGTTACCTCTGCTAGGCAGAATAATGATCCCCTAAAGATATCAGGTTCTCAGTCCTAGACCCTGCAAATTTTCTCTCATAAGGGGAAAGGATCTTTCTGGATGTGATTAAATTAAGGATCTTGAGCTGGCAAGATTACCCTGCAGGTCCTAAATGCAATCACATGTATTCTTATAAGAGGGAAGCAAATGGAGACTTTACACACACAGAGGAGACAAGGAGATGTGAAGACAGGCAGAAATTAGCATGATGTGGCCACAAGGCAAAGAATGCCAGTCGCCACTAGAAGTTTGAAGATGCAAGCAACTGATTGCACCAGAGGGAGCGTGGCCCTGCCAACACCTTGTTTTCAACCCAGTGGTATTAATTGCAGGTTTCTGGCCTTCGGCACTGTGAAAGAATAAATTTGTGTTGTTGTAAACCATGCAGTTTGTGGTAATTTGTTATAGGACACTAATACAATACTAAATAGTTTTCCCAATTGATAATTATCTGTTTAAAAGAAAAAAAACTTAGCTCTGTAAGTGCCAACAATATAAAAATACAAAGTACAGTTTCTGAAGATCAAGGTTTAAAAGGAAGCTATTTGCAGAATAAAATTATTTACTTTGGTCACTCCCCTTGATGCTTTTCAACTATTTCACTAAAACTGATTTTATCCCCAGAGTTCAATGTGATATTTACCCAGAACCACACTCTCTTCTTAAAATTTGTGGGAAGAAAAGCACCAGGTGACTTGTAATTTGCCCCAGTACTTCCTATTCTATCACAGACTATCTTTTGGTGGGGGGCGAGGAACGTGGTTTGGGTCTTTTATTTTGGTAAAATACATGTAATGCAAACTTGCCATTGTAATAATTTTAAGAGTATAATTTAAGCCAGGCTCGGTGACTCAGCCTGTAATCCCGCGCCTTGGGAGGCTGAGGTGAGTGGATTGCCTGAGCCCACGGGTTTGAGACCCGCCTGGGCAACTTGGTGAGACCTCATCTCTACAATAAAAATCAAAAATGAGCCGGGCGTGGTAGCGCGCGCCTGTAGTTCCAGCTACTTGGAAGGCTGAGGCGGAAGGATCGCCAGAGCCCCCGCATGTCGAGGCTGCGGTGGCCAGGAGTGGCCACTGCACTCCAGTCTGGGCGACAAAGTGAGACTCCAACTCAAAAGAAAAAAAAGAGTATAATTTAGTGGTATTAAGAGCGTTTACCAGTTTGTGCAACTATCGCCACTATCCATTTTCAGAACGTTTTTATCATCCCAAACAAAAACTCCATACCATTTAAACGATAACTCCCCATCTCTGTCTTTCACCAACCCCTGGTAACCTGTGTTATACTTTCAGTCTCTATGAATTGCCTATTCTAGGTATTTCATATAAGCAGAATTATAAATTATTTGTCATTAGTGTCAGGCATATTTTACTTACCATAATGTTTTCAATCTTTATTGTGGCATGTATCCAAATCTTCTTTCTTTTAAAGTCTGAGTAATATTCCATTATATGTATATATCACATTTGTTTTTCTATTCATATGTTGCATGAATACATACTTGGGTTGTTTTCACCTTTTGGCTATTGTGAATAATGCTTCTATATCATTGATGCACAAGTGTCTGTTCGAGACCCTGCTTTCAATTCTTTGGACTATATATCTAGAAGGGAAATTACTGGGCCCTATGTTTAATTTTTGAGGAAAACCCACACTGTTTTCCACAGTGACCACATCATTTTACATACCCAGGAGCAGGGCATGAGGGTTGCGATTTCCTCACATTCTCATCAACACTTGTTATTTTCTAGTGTTTTGATAATAGCCAATCTGATGGGTGTGAGATGGTCTTATTGTGTGATTTGCAATCTCTAATGATTACTGCTGAAGAGCATCTTTTCATGTGTGTATTGGTCATTTGTATATCTTCTTTGAAAAAATGTCTATTCAAGTCCTTTGCCCATTTTTTAAAATGAGGTCATTTGTTTTTACTATTTTTGAGCAGACTTTTTTAAAGTGGAAAGTAAGTTAGACTAAACAGAAAACAAAAATAGCCACATATAATACTATACTGTCAGTTATTATCATTTATCATCCTTTTATTTCACATGTGAGAGAACTTTAAAGGGAGGCTGAAAAAGATGAGTGATCCAAGGATAGCTGTCTACTAAGACTGAAAGATCACCTAACGCCAGAGCTTGAGCTGAATATACACAAAAGATAGGGCTTCCACTCATAAACACCCCAACTGCGTATCCCTCGCTCTGTTTTTAAATCAGTAAGAAAACCAAGTCAATATTCATTGCCATCCTTCAGATTCTGCAAAGTCCTCTCTCCCCATGCTTTCTTCCCAATCCCCATGGTCTAATAGCAAGACAGACACTGAACATCCCAGAAACAAAAGATCAGAAACCAGGTGAAAAAAGTGAAACCACAGAGCTGATAAGAAACACAGTAGTTTTCCATATTAGCTCAGAGTTGAGAAAAGAAAGAAACCAGGAATAGAATACGATAGGAGATGCACCTGCAAAAACAGCAGGGAGTCTAGAAATTAGAAACAGTTTTAGAAACTACACAATCGAGCAGCTTTTCAGGTATGCTTTGGGAAATTTGCAGGACCAGGGATTATCCATGCTAGAGCCTGAGCAGGTTGAATCAAAGATGAGATGAAAGAAAGTAAACAAATACATAAACATGAGTCCTGTTGTGGGTTGAATTGTGTCCCCCAAAAAGGGACACAGTGGAAGTCCTAACTTCCAGTACCTATAAGTGTAAACTTACTTGGGAAGAGGGTTTTACAAATGTAGTTAGTTAATTAAAAATCAAGTCATACTGGAGTTAAGGTGGGTCCTTAATCTAACTGATACCCTTCTAAGAAGAGAAAAATTTGGATACAAATACAGAGAAGATAATACCATGTGAAGACAGACACGGAGGATGGGTGGTGGCAGTGGTTGGAGTGATGCTGCCACAAGCCAAGGAGCATCTGGGCTACGAGAGCTAAAAGACACAGGATAGGAAGGATCCTCTCTTAGATGATGCAGAGAGAGGGTGAACGGCTCCTACCACCACCTTGATTTTGACCTTCGTGTCTCCAGAGCTGTGAGAGAATGCATTTCTGCTCTTTTTACCACCCATCAGTTCTATGTTATAGCAGATCTAGGAAACGAATACAAGGCCTATTAACGAGTTCTGCCTGAATAAAGGGGAAAATCACCATCCAGAGGACTCAAAAGAAAAACATACTCAAAAGGATTTTGCTGAAGGACACACATAAAAATTTCACTAAACCGTCTAACATCCTCGATAAAATGTAAGCAGATTAGGACTCCATTACAGAAAAGAAAAAGACTGAGTAAAAATGAGATCGTCTAAATTTGGAAGAAATGAAAAAAGTGTAAATTACAGCATGTTAAGTAAAATAGCAAGACCTATATGGGAACTCTGCAGTATCTTCGTAATTTTTCTGTAAATCTAAAACTGTTCTAAAATAAAAAGGTTTTTAAAAATCAGGGGAATAGTAAGCATGAAATTTAAGATCATGTTAACTAATGATGAGAAGAATAGAGCATGGGATTGGTGACAAGTACAATCAAAAGGATTGGTAGTGTCCAGCCCCTAAGATGGATGTTAAATTATGAGTATTCATTTAATTATGCTAAAGAATGTCTATAATTATTAAATATATTATTTTATGTGTTAAGTATTACATAAAAACGTTGAAAGAGTGTCTGAGTGAAAACACAATTGATTCAGTAAACATCAGATTTGCTTCTGCAGAAGCAAAACTTTAATACTTTTCTGTAAAGAAATGAAAATAAGAAGAAAAAAATGTGAAAATCTTACATACAGAAAATGAAAAGCCACAGCCTAGAATGAATGTAATAGCAGGAAAAAAATATTTTCCTGTGTTGAAGAAAGAGCTATATATTGAACAAGCTCTCTCTAGGCAAAACTAATTAGGAGACATATCTGGAAAAAATTTTTTAGGTACAAGGATAAAGACAAAATAACTTATGGTATTCAGGCAGAATTAAAAAGACATTTCTATCAAAGAAATAATAATAATCAATTTACCACTAACCCCTTTTGAGTAATATTAAATTCCAGAAAATAATGGAACAACACCTGGAGTTCTAGGAGAAATGCTATGACCCAATAATTTTATAATTAAAAAAATTCCTACAAGAGGGCAACAGAAAGACTCTCAGATATGAGAGAGCCCAGTAAATAGACTGCTCACATACTTATCTCAGGAAAAAATATTTAAGTCATATTCCAATGAACTGAGAGGAAGCAATACCAAGTGCTTTAAAAATAGGGAAGTTACTGGGCTCGGTGGCTCAGCCTGTAATCCCAGCGCTTTGGGAGGCCGAGGTGAGTGGATTGCCTGAGCCCGCGGGTTCGAGACCCGCCTGGGCAAATTGGCGAGACCTCATCTTTACAATAAATCAAAAAAATTAGCCGGACGTGGTAGCACGCGCCTGTAGTTCCAGCTACTTGGAAGGCTGAGGCGGAAGGATCGCCGGAGCCCAGCAGGTCGAGGCTGCGGTGGCCGGGAGCGGCCACTGCCCTCCAGTCTGGGCGTTGGAGTGAGACTCCAACTCGAAAAAAAAAAATAGGGAGGTCAAAATACAAAAGGACTGGGCAATAGTTATTTGAAATAGTGTCATAAAGCTGTTTAAGAAACTAAGTGCAAAAACATAAGACAATTATTTCAAGAAAAACTGTATAATGTATAAAAGTAATTTTACAACTGCTTTCTGGATCTTAAAACCAAAATATAAGATCTGGATCTTGAATACAGATATATAGATATAGATAAAAATAAGGATAGATATAAATATCACCTATGTAATTACCTATTTATACAAATATCTTAACTAGATATAGATATCTATTTAATATTAGATACATCTATATAACTGTTATCTATATAACTATTATCTATATAGATATTATCTATAAATAAATAAGTCTATACCTGATTTATATCTGTCTATATCTATCTAGCTATATCTGTATCGCAAAGACTCCTGGTAAGATTTTCTTCCAACATCCCTGATAACCACCATTGGTGAGGATCCTACTCATCTCTCCCTATCTACGAGCACTCACTTAAGAGACCATCAGAAATAACCTTACGTAAGTCACTACTTTGAGATCATCTTTATTCATCTTGTCTCATCCCCTTATAACCCTGTACCTGTCTTACACTAATCTAATCTTCTATTCTACTCAACCCCATAAAACCTTCCATGGTACCCGATCATCTTTCCTTTTTTACAAATACCTATATATTCAGCTTTTTTTCTGAATGGTTCTTTTACGTCTTTGCTATAACTAAGAGTTAGTTCTTTCCTAAGGATACACTGTTTCCTGTCAGCCTCCCAAAGAGTGGCTATTTTTTCTTCCACACTTGTCATGGCCATTGGGCATGAATTTAGAGTAGATAATCTCTTTGGTGGTCTTTGAAGATTTTACTAGTTGACTCACTGTCCAAAATTACTCTTGTCATAGTTATTGATGACATCAGTATTCATGTGTATCAATACAATAGACCTTATCCAATTATGGATAAAGTCAATATTTTATCTATGCATTATTTAATATGGTAATGATACAGATTTTTCAGGTCAGCCTGGGTTTTGTGAGTGTCAGCTCAATGGCTTGGCCAGCCAATCCCAAGAAAGGGTCAGCTCAAGGGACTGGCAACCCTAGCACCAGGAGTGTTAGCTCTAATAGGCTAGCAAGCCAAGCCCTGAGAGTGTTGCAGCCCCCAGAAGTGTCTCAGTTTTGGAGTCTCACCTTCTTCCAGCAGCTCTCCCAGTTCCGCCAGTTATAACTGCTGGAAAGCCAGCCTCTGGGTGAACAGCTCTTCTTCAGCTCTGACTGTCTTCTGCAGCTCCTCAGGTTGGGGTTCTCATTTTGTGCCAGGAGGAATGAGGAACACAGACAGCCAGAAAGTGAGAAAGCAGGATTTATTGAGAGGACAAAAAAGCTTCAGAAACGCAAGGGATTTGTTGAGTTGGAGCTGAAACCTGGTGCTTATATAGCACTAAGACCAAGGTGATTGGCTAGCACTAGCTGTGAGCTGATTGGTCAGCACTAGCTGTGCTGATTTGTCGGTACTAAGGACCAATTGGCAGGAGGTAGGGGGTCTAATGGTGAGTTCATTGGTCAGCACTTCTTAGCAAGCTGATTGGTTGTTTTTTATCCCAGCAGTGAATACTTAAGCTCTAGCTTGAGAAGCTCACAGAGAGCTTGTTTACCATCCAAGTATATCAGCCAGAGAGTCCTGCCCAAACTTCTCACTCCGTTATTACCAGGAGACCCGCCCTGCTTGTCTGCCTAGCCTTTCTCTAGCTATCTCCTCTTTCAGTAGCCACTAGACACATGTGGCTATTAAGCACTTGAAATCTGACTACTGAAGTTTCACTTTTGTGCAATTTTAACTAATTCAAATAGCACAGACATCACTGATAATGTCAATAACCAGTGCTGTCAGGTTTCTTAGCCTCTACCTTTTCTATGACCCTCTCTTCTACACTACCCCATGCATCTGCTTCCAAATCCTAGAATGCATCATTACCAATAACTGAGCCTCCTCCAAAAATTCAATTTCAAACATCCCACTCACCAACCACCATATCTCTCTGTACAGCTCATTTCCTCTAATACTCACTCCAACAATTGGACAAATTTACCTTGCCCCTCCCTCCTTATTAATATGGCAAAATACTAACTCTAATTAAATAAGATTGTCAGTCTATTCCCTCCAGCTCTTAGTTGATACTATGTGACTAGTGAAAAATACATAGCTATGCTGACTTGTCTCATTTCAAGTTCATGCCCACCATCCTCAAGGGAACCTTTATTTTTGCTACCTTATTACATGTCTTGAGCCCATTCATTTGCCCACTGTCCTAGACAATTGTTTTGCACTCTGTTCCAGTTCCTCTAACTTTCAGCACCTTCTCTCACTGCTAATTCTTTGCTGAAGATTTTATTCCCGTTTCACTGAGAAAATGGAAGCAATTAAAACATAACTTCTCTATGCTTTTACCAACACACCTCTCATGCACATGTAACTGTCTCCAAATCCCGTGTTTCTGTTTTTATGTTTGAACGTGCAGTAGTGAATTTGGATACCCTATAACAACTATCTTTCATATCTCCTGCATCATTAATTTCTCCCTATCTCCCGAATATTCTCATCAGTATGCAAACATCCTATAATACCTCCCGCATTTAAAAAAGTTAAAACTTTCTGTGATTCATTTGACTCCTATTCCCCGTCAGCCATAATCCCATTTCTCTGCTCTTTTTTTTTTTACAGGAAAACCCAGGAAAGAATTGGTTTCCGTTGTCTCTTTGGCCTCATTCCAATTCTCTCTTGAACCCATATTATCAGGATTTTGTCTACACTGCATTTACTTAGATAGCTCATGTAAAGGTAAACAGTGACTCCCATGTGGCAAAATTTGACTATCACTTATCATACTTCACCTCTCAGCAGCATGCAAAATAGCTATCACTCCTTCCTACTGAACAGTTTTCACTTGGCTTCGAGGATTTCTCTCTTTCTTCGTTCTCCTGCTACAGCACTGGCTTCTTCTTAGTCTCCTTGCTAGTGGTTCCTGGTCTTGCTGACCTGTAAACATTGTGTTGCTGGAGAGTTCACTCCTCTGATCTCTCTTGCTATTTGCGCTCACTCCTGATAGCGCATGAATCTGAGCTCATGAGCTGTCTAGGTGTTGATACAAATGTTTTTATTTTTTTATTGCAGAATAATCCCTTGAAATTTAGACTCACAGTTCCATGACCTCCATATCCAATTGTCTGGGCAACATCTCCACTGGAATATCTAATAGGCAATTTACGTGTAACACATCCAAAATCGTCTTATATAGTATGCCATCTCGGTTAATGCTAACACCATCCTCAGTCACTCAGGTTAAAACCCTTTGGGTTAAGTCCTAAATCCTATCTCTCTTTCTATCTCTCTATCTATCTACCTCTCTCTTTCCTATATCCAAAGAATCAGCAATTCCTACTTATTGCATTGCTTTCAAAATGTGTCTCGAACGTAAGCACTTGTTTCTACTTCTACCAACATATCCTTCATTTAGATCAGTCCAATGATGCCCTGCTTTCAATCTTACCTTCTGAAATCCACTAGTAGACATAATAATACTTTTAAACATAAGTCAGAGCCAATCACCCCTCACTTCAAACCCTGCAATGGCTCCCATCTTACTCAGAATGAAGGTGTTCGAAAAGGTCTAAAAGGCTTTACATAATATGCCCCTCTCCCACTCTTGCTATCCTGCGGGTATCCCCCTCTAGCTCAATACTTTCTTGTGACCCTGCCTCCTTGCTATTCTTTAACAAAAAGTTCTGACCTCAGGATATTGGCACTTACGATCCAATCTGCCTAGAATGCACTTTTCCAAGATGCCCACATGATCTGCTCTCTTACTTCCATTCTCTTTTAAATACTGCTTTATCAGAGCCTTCCCTGAACATATTAGATATAATTTCAGCAACCGTCACCTCTTCTACTCCCTCTTATTCTGCTTTATTCTTTATCAAAGAACATATCTCCAACTGAGCTGACTATCTATATTGTATGTATATCTACATCTCTATCTATTTATATCAAGACAGAAGGAGAGAGTCTTTGTTTTTTTTTTTGAGTTGCAGTCTCACCCAGGCTGGAGAGCAGTGGCATGAGCATGGCTCACCACAGTCTCAACCTCTTGAACTCAGGCGATTCTTTCACCTCAGCATCCTAGTAGCTGGGAATACAGAAGTGTGCCACCACCACGCCTGGTTAATTGTTTTTATTCTTTTGTAGAGATCAGGTTTTGGTGTGTTGCCCAGGCTGGTCTTGAACTCCTGGGCTCAAGAAATTCACCCCAAAGTGCTGGGATTACAGGTGTGAGTCACCACGCACACCTGAGAGTCTTATTTCTGAGGGCAGTAACTTTATTTTATTTTCATGCTCTATCTCTATTTCTTGGCATTTATTGGCAATCAGTAAATATATTTTGAATGGGTTAAGAGAAATATGTGACCAGAAGGAAAAGAAAGAGAGAGCGGGACGGAAAAATAGAAAGAAAAAAAGTGACTATATTGTAATATTTTAAAGGAGGCCAGGTGCAGTGGCTCATGCCCCAAATCCTAGCACTTAAGAAGGCCAAGGCAGGGGGATAACTTGAGTCCAAGAGTTCAAAACCAGCCTGGGCGACATAGCGAGATCCTGTATCTACAAACAAACAAAAACATTCAGTATTAGCCAGGCATGGTGGCACATACCTGTAGTCCCAGCTACTCAGGAGGCTGAGGCAAGAGGCTCATTTAAGCCCACAAGTTCAAAGCTGTAGAGCTATGATTGCACTACTGCACTCCAGCCTAGGCTTTAAAAATATATATTTCAAAGATATGTACATATAAATAGAATAGTTTAAAGTTATATATGCCTTTAGTTATAAAATATTCAAAGAGATAAAGAAATAGAAACTTCAGAGTAATTTTATTTCTTCAAATAGGATTTCTAGAAATGAGAATCATATATGTGTTGAACAGAAAACTAGACATCTGAAGAAAGTATCAGTGAAAATATAATTGAAAATTAGGAATCAACAAGAATTCAAAAAAGATATAGATACGAAACTATGAAAGAGAATAGAGCAAATAATTTTTACAATATATCTAAGAGACTATCCGGAAAGAAAAAATAATGAAGAGGTTACTGAAAAAATAATACATAACTCAAGAGACAACACATTGAAGAGATAACATGTAATTCAAAGAAAAACTTAATTTTTTAGATGGAAACCTACAGCAGGTTCAAGCATTTTAAAGGAAAAATCAAAGAGAAATCATAACAAAAACTATAGGATATCAAAGATAAGGAGAATAATCATAATTGCTATCAGAAATAAAAGACATTATCTGAACAGGTCAGATAATCAGATTGACAGAAGATTTTCTTCAGTAAAAATCAAAGACCGAAGTAGAAGCAAGAACATTTTGAAAGCAAATACTGGAAGATAACTCTCGACTACTACATTCTCACTAGCAATGCAGCATTCCAATTTCTCTATTCTTACCAACATCTACCTTTTGAAAAATGATTGCCGTTATGGTGGGTCTGAGGTGTTGCATCGTGTGCTTTTGGTTCACAGTTCCCTAATGATTCATGATGCTGTGCATCTTTCCACGTGCTTATTGGTTATTTGTGTGTTTCCTTTGAAGAAATGTCTATTCAAATTACTGCCCACTTTAAACTGAATTGTCATATTGTAATTGAATTGTGAGAGTACTTTTTGTATTTTTTGAACAAGACCTCATCAGGTAAATTTTATCCCAGTCTGTGGGATAAAATTTCCTTTCTCTTTATGGTAAGAAGAACAAAATTTTGAAGTACACATTTTTTCTTAATTCCAATGAAGTAAAATTTATCTATTTTTTTGTTGTTGTTGTTGTTATCTGTGCTTTTAGTGTTGTATCTACAAAACCATGACTAACCCAGTAGCAAAGATTGACTCCTATTGTTCTAAGAGTTGTATAGCTCAAGATTTTACATTTAGGTCTTTGATCCATTTGAGTTCATTTTTATATATGGTATGTAGAAGGAGTCCAACTTAATTTATTTTTTGCATGTGAATGTTCAGTAGTCCCAACAGTTTGTGGAAAAGACTATATTCTTTCCTTCATCAGATTGTCCCAGCATCCCTGTCAAAAATTAATTAACGGCCGGGCTCAGTGGCTCAGTCTGTAATCCTTGCACTTTGGGAGATCAAGGTGAGTGGATTGCCTGAGCTCATGGGTTCGAGACCAGCCCGGACAACTTGGCAAGATCTCGTCTCTACAATAAATCAAAAATTAGCCGGGCGTGGTAGTGCGCGCCTATAGTTCTGGCTACTTGGAAGGCTGTGGCAAAAGGATTGCTGGAGCCCAGCAGGTCCATGCTGGGGTGGCCGTGAGTGTGCCACAGCACTCCAGTCTGGGCGACAAAGTGGGACTCCAACTCAAAAAATTAAAATAAAATATTAAAATAAAAAATTAATTAATTAACAATAACAGTGAAGGTTTATTTCTGAACTCTTAGTTTTATACCATTGATTTATATGTCTCTCCTTATACCAGTACTACTTTTTCTTGATTATTGTTGTAAGAAGTAAAAAGTAAAGGCCTAGTGCAGTAGCTCATGCCTGGAATCCCAGCACTTTGGGAGGCCAAGGCGGAAGGATTGCTTGAGCCCACGAGTTCAAAACCAGCCTAGGCAACATAGCTAGACTCTGTCTCTACCAAAAAAATTAAAAAATTACCCAGGCATGGTGACAACACATGCCTGTAGTTCCAGCTACTCTGGGACACTGAGACGGAAGGATCACCTGAGTTTAAGGCTGCAATGAGCAAGATTGTGCCACTGCATTCCATCTTGGGTGGTAGAGTGGGATTCTGATTCAAATAAAAAGAAGTAGAAAGTAAGTAGTAAGCTTTGTAGTAAATTTTAAAATTGGGAAGTGTGAGTCCTCTAACTAGTCTTTCATAAGACTATTTGTGAATTTTATGATCAATGTTTCATTTCTACAAAAAGCCAGTTAGGAGTTTAACAGAGATTGTGTTGCATCTGTAAGTCAATTTGGGAAGTATTGCCGTCTTAAGAATATTAAATCTTCCAGTTCATGAATGCGGGTGTCTTTCCCTTTACAGAGACTTTTCTTAAGATTTCGGTGTTCAAGACTTGTACTGCTTTGTTAAATTCACTTCTAAGTATTTTATTATTTTTATAGTATTGTAAATGAAATTGTTTTGTTTTATTTGCATAGCATTTGTTGAATTTGTATAGAAATCCAATTGATTTTTCTATATTACCTCTGTATCCTAAATGCTTGCTTCACTTGATTATTATAGGTTATTATTATTATTTTATTTTTTACTTTTTTATTTTTTTGGGTTGGAGACTCACTTTGTCACCCAGGCTGGAGTGCAGTGGCACACTCACAGCCACCCCAGCATCAACCTGCTGGGCTCAGGCGATCCTTCCGCCTCAGCCTTCCAAGTAGCCGGAACTACGCTTTTGTGCTGGGAAATGCTATGGAATCTACTAGAAACTATTAGAATTAACTTGATTTTTATTGATTCTAATGGTTTCTAGTAGATTCCATAGCATTTCCTGACACACACACAAAAGAAAGATGTCATCTGCAAATAGAGATAGTTTTACTTCTTCCTCTATAATCTGGAAGATTTTTTCCTTTACTTGCCTAATTGTTGTGGCTAGAACCTTAAAAACAATATTAAATAAAAGTGGCAAGAACGGACACCCTTGTCTTGTTCCCGATCTTTTTTTTTTTTTTTTTTTTTAGTTGGAGTCTCACTCTGTTGCCCAGATTGGAGTGCAGTGGCACACTTACAGCCACCCCAGCATCAACCTGCTGGTCTCAGGCGATCCTTCCACCTCAGCCTTCCGAGTAGCTGGAATTACAGGCGCACGCTATACCATGCCCGGCTGATTTTTTAATTTTATTGTAGAGATGCGGTCTCGCCAAGTTCACCTCGGCCTCCCAAAGCGCGGGATTACAGGCTGAGCCACTGAGTCCGGCTGCTCCTGATCTTAAGGAAAAGGAACTTTCTGTTTTTCACCATTAAATTTAATGTTAGTTGTAGGTTTTTCATACATGATCTTTATCAGACTGAGGACATTTCTTGCTATTCCTAGTTTAAACGTTGTTACAGACTTTTTTTGTATCTATTATGTTGTCCTTTATTCTAATAATATGATGTATTACATTGATTGAATTTTGCATGTTGAACCACTATTGCATTTTTGGTATAACTCACATTTGGTAATGGCATATGATCCTTTTTTTTTTTTTCTTCAATTGGAAAGGAAAAAGAAATACTATCTTTATTCACAAATGACATGATCATTGATGTAGAAAATTCAGTAGAATCTAGACCAACACTCCTAAAACTAAAAGTAAGTGTAGCACAGGTGCAGAATACAAAAGCAATACAGAAAACTCAATTAAATTTCTTCATGCTAGTAATAAACACTCACTAAAAATTTTTTAAATTATACATTGCACAATAACATCATAAATATGAAATACAAGTAAGTCTGACGAGAGATATAATTAAAGCCTATGGACTTAAATCTGTAAAATATTGTTGAGAGAAATTAAATAAAACCTAACTAAGTAGAGAGCCACTCCATGCCTATGGATCAGAAAACGCACCACAGTTAAGGTATTCTTTCTCCTCAAACTGATCTGTAGATACAGAGCAATCTCAATCAAAATTCATAAGCTGATTCTGAAATGTATATGGAAAAGTAAAGAACCTAGGACACCCAAAATAAACTTGAAAAGAATAAACAAATTGGAAGCCATACTCCCCGACTGTATTTTATTTTTTATTTTTTTATTTTTTTGAGTTGGAGTCTCACTCTGTCACCCAGGCTGGAGTGCAGTGGCCGCTCCCGGCCACCGCAGCCTCGACCTGCTGGGCTCCGGCGATCCTTCCGCCTCAGCCTTCCAAGTAGCTGGAATTACAGGCGCGCGCTACCATGCCTGGCTCATTTTTTTAAATTTATTTATTGCAGAGATGAGGTCTCGCTTGCCCAGGCAGGTCTCAAACCGGTGGCTCATGCCTATAATCCCAGCACTTTGGAAAGCTGAGGCAGGAGGATTCTTTGAGCCCAGGAATTGGAGAACATCCTGGGCAACAAAGTGAGACCTGTCTCTACAGAAATTAGCTGGATGTGGTGGTGTACCTGTGGCCACAGCCACGGTAGTTGGGTAGGGGTGAAGGTGGAGAAGGTTTGTCTGAGCCCAAGAGGTCAAGGCTTCAGTGAGCGGGGAGTGTGCCACTGCATTCCAGCCTGAGCAATTGAGTGAGACTCTAACTCAAAAAAAAAAAAGTATTTTAACGCTACAATAATCAAGACATTACAGTATTTGCAACTTGGCAGAGTGTTCAAATCTTTTGCTCAGTTTTTTTAACTTTTAATTTTTTAATTTTAAATATGTGGGGTACAATTCAGGGTTAGGTAGTATGATCCTTTTTCTCCGTTGCTAAATTCTTTCTGAGATTTAGCTGATTTTTTTGAATGAAGGTTTCCTCATTTGCTTTATGTACTAAGATAATTTTTATGGACTCTACTTTTTTTTACTTTATAATTTTCACTGGTTTTCTTGCTGAAGAGAGAGTCCACAGAGCCCCTTATTCTGTCATTCTGAAAGATTCCATTTCATTCTTTTTGTTATACAGCATTCAATTGTATATTCTAAAACTTATGTGTTCAGCTTTTATGGATATTTGGTTTGTTTCCAGTTATTTTGTTACTATGAATTCTCTGTTTACGTATCCTGCAAGTTCTTTATGGTATAAATTGTACACACTTACTAGTTGTGGGATCTTGTGCATCTTCAATTTTGTTGAGTAATGCTAGATTGCCCAATGGTAAGTGGTTAGAGTGAGAGTATGGGTTATTATTCATTTTCTCAACACTCTATATTATCCATCCTCTTAAGTTTTGCCAATTTGGTGGGCTTGAAATGTCATCATGGTGTAATTTTAAGCTGTATATATTTGAATACTAATGAGGTTAAGCATTTCTTTATCCATTTATTAGCATTAACATCTTTGCTTCTGTTTACGTATCTACACACACTTTTTCTCTTCATTGGATTGTTTGAATTCACAGATTTGAAGATCAACCTTGTTTTCTACATAACAAATCTTTATTGGTTATACGTGTTATAAATATTTTGTCCTTATTTGTGATTTGCATTTTTATTACTTTATGGTATTTTTTAATCAAAAGTAAACCTTACTTTAAACGTATTTTAATCAATATTTTCCGTTGTGGTTTCCATTTTAGAGGTGTTATTTACGAAATACTTTCCTAAACCAAAGTCACAAATATATGCTTGTATGTTTGCTTCTCTTAAAGTAAGCTTTAGAGGGTCCCCCATGCACTGCTGCAGTTCAGGAACGTGGAGAAGCTTGTGGAAGAGAATGTCAGCCTTTCTCTGCTTTTTAAGAGTAATGTTCCTGTCAAACGATGACTGGCTTGTAATTCCCCTCCTTTTTTGTTAGGGACAATGCTGCACTTTCTAAGAGAAACAAATAAAGCTATATGAAATGAATGAATAAATAAATAAATAAATAAGCTTTAAAACTTTGGTATTCACATGAAAGTTCTTAAGTCATCTAGGATAATTTTTTGGACATAATGCGAGTTAGAAATTAAATTTGTTTTTATTCATTTGTTTGTTTGCTTTGTGTTTGTCCATGCGAATAATCAACTTTCTCAGTTCAATTTATTGAATAATCTTTTTTTTAATCCACTGATCTACAATACCAGCTTTGTCATATTACAAGGTTACATATCTATACCTAGATCTGCTTCTACACCCTTAATTGTATTGGCCTATTTAACTCTTCTTGAATCATAATGACACTGTATTAATTACTCTAACTTTGCAACAAAGTCTTTGTTTTTTCTTTGAGTTAGAGTCTTACTATCTCCCAGGCTGGAGTGCACGATCATGGTCACCGCAGCTTCAACCTACTGGACTCAGATGATCCTTCCACCTCAGCCTTTCAAGTAGCTGGAACTACATGTGTGCACCACCACACCGGGCTAATTTTTTTTACTTATTGTAAAGACGAGGTCTCATCATGTTGCCCAGGCTGGACTTGAACCAATGGGTTCAGGCAGTCCTCTCGCCTCTGTCTTCCAAATTGCTGGGATTACAGGCATGAGATACCCTACCTGGTTTGCAACGAAATCTTGATAATCTGGTAGGACAAGTTTCTCCGTCTTTTTTTCTTCTACTTATTTTTCAAAATCGTTTTGTCTCTTCTTGACCCTTTATGATTTTATAATTTATAAAATCATGTTTTCAAGTTTCAAAAAAATCCTTTAAAATTTTTATTGAAATTACATTGTGACCAGGCTCGGTGTCTCAGCCTATAATCCCAGAACTTTGGGAGGCCAAGACAAGTGGCTTGCCTGAGCCCGCGGGTTCAAGACCAGCTGGGGCAACTTGGCAGACCTCATCTCTACAATAAATCAAAAATTAGCCAGGCATGGTAGCATGCACCTATAGTTCCGGATACTTGGAAGACTGAGGCAGAAGGATTGCTGGAGCCCAGTAGGTCAACGCTGGGGTGGCTGTGAGCATGCCACTGCACTGCAGCCTGGGCAACAAAGCAAGATGCCAACTCAAAAAAGAAAGAAAAAAAGAAACTACATTGTATCTCTATGTGGAGTTTGACATAGTTGAGTCTTCCTATGTGTGAATATATTTCAATTTATATGGTTTTAAAATATAATTTCAATTTTATTTTTCAGCTTTTAGAAGTATATTGATTAGATTTATTCATAAGTATTTTGCCATTTTGTTCTTTTTTGAAGTTATGCCTTTTTAAATTCATTATTTGATTCTTTGTTTAAGATACTTAGAAATGTTATTGATTTTACATATAGCACTTTTACCTATCAATCTTGCTAAACTTCTTTATTGATTCTATTAACTGGTCTGTTTTGGTTTTCTAGGTAGACAATTATACCACTTGGACTTAATCACAGACTTTTGTTTTTTTCTGTAAAATACTGATGTTTTTCCCCCTGTTTTGTCATGCTCATATTGACTAGAAGTGGTGATAGTAGTCATCTCTCCTTTGCTACTGATTTTAAGGCAAATTGTCTAAACTTTTTATCATCAAGCATGATCTTTGCTATGAAATATTTGTGGTTACATTGTTCAATTTAGACCGTTCTTCTTTGTTTCTAACTTTCTAGTTGAATATTACCAAATGGTAAAATTGAGATGCTCAAATGCTTGTTCTCTTTTAATCTGTCAGTGAGGTAAATGATTTAATTTTTCTAACATTAAACCAGCCATACATTCCTGACATAGAACCAGCTGAATGTGTGGATTTCATTTGCTAGTATTTTGATTGCATTTATATTCATGTGATTGTGGGTAATTTTATTTCTTGTATTGCCCTTGTATCTGAATATCATATCAAGGATATATCAACCTCAAAAAATGAGCCAGGGAATTTCCCTTCTTTGTCTGTTTTCTGGAACCATTTATGGATATTTGAAATAATCTGAACTTACAGTGTTTGTTAAAACTTGCAGAGTATAACTTTCTAGAAAGAATTTACAATTTTGACTCTGTTCTTTTATAATCAGAACATTTGTGTTCTACATTTCTTTTTTATCCTCTTTGGGAACCACATCTTTCCAAAATTTGTTCACTAGGTCAAGATTTTTAAACTTTATTTCTATAATTTTTTTCCAAATACTATTTTCTTATTTTTTTAAAGTTCTGTTTCCCATAGTTGGGGCCCTTTTGATTCCTTTTATCTTTATTACTTTATGCTCCTTTTTTCTTGATCACTCTCACTAGAGTCAATCTTATTACACTTTTCAAAGATCTATTATTTTCAATAACTTCTTAACTTTCTTGATCCTCTCTATTTTATGTCTTCTCTACTTCATTAATTTATGCTTTTGTACTTAGTATCATCTTTTTCTACTTTTTTGAGTTAGTTTTGTTGTTCTTACTTCCTAAGTTGAATACTTGGATCACTGATTTTCAGCCATTTTTGTTCAGCTGTTTTTGTTTTCTACTATAAACATTTAAGACTATAAATTTCTTTTTAAGTTCTACTTTAGTAGCAGCTCTCAAATTGTTTATAAGTAATATCTTTAATATCACCCAGTTCTAATAATGCTCTAAGTTCCATTATGATTTTTTAAGTTTTTTTTATTTCTAATTTCAAGAATTTATTTATTTTAATTTTTGCTATAATCCTTTTGGGTTCAGAGAAAATTATCTTTCTAATAACTCATCAGTGATAACCTTGTATAAAATCTATTTCATTTTCACTTAAAATCCTCTGGTCTTCTTTCTGAGTGCTGCTTCCCATGACTTTTCCTAGCATGGGAAAAAACACAGGGTGGCTAGAAATCGGTCTCTACTTCTGGCTTCTCTTTTTTCTCTAGTCCTTGTCTATTTTCAGCTGCTATAACAGAATACCATAGACTAGGTAGATTATAAAGAATAGAAGTTTATTTGGCTCACGATTCTGGAGGCTGAGAAGTCCAAGAGCATGGTGCCAGCATCTGGTGAGGATCACCTCATGGTAGAAGAAAGCTTGTGAGAGAGACACAGAAAGAGAAAGTAGGGGTGAACCTATCTTTTTATCAGAAATTCACTTCTGCAATGACTAACCTACTCTCACAAAAATATATTAATCCATTCATGATTCATTCATTCTGCCCTTGAGAAGTACACCCTTTAAAGGTCCCACCTTTTAAAACTATTTATATTGGGGACTAAGTTTCCAGCATATGAACTTTTGGGGGACACACTCAAACCATAGAAAATCCCCATATTTCTCTTAAAAGCATCTGTAACCAAATGTGTTGAGAGTCTCACAGGTGTGTGTCTTTTTCACGGTCTTTTAGCATTTCTCTACTGCTCAGTGTCCCTATCAAAAAGGCAATGCCAGAATGCTACTCAAAAATCCTAGGCTTAGTCTAGATGCTCCTCAACCTGTCTTGGTACTGGGTTACACCTCCAATATTGTTGTGCTTTGAAACGTTTTTCTTCCAGTTAGTTGTGTTTGAGTCATTCTGTTATCAAGAGTCCTTATCTTGGAACCCAATTAACTCAACTTCTCTAACTTCCTTCAAGCTTGTTTCATATGTCATTGGAAATGTCCTCCCCAAAACGCCAACACACACACATACACTTCGTAGTGTAACCGATTTTCTATGAGTCTCCACTGCCCACATACACTCTGTTTTCATCGTAAGCCCGAGTCTTACGTTTCTATAGTTTGTTCCTTGCAAATTTTTGCATCCACATTCCTTAATTCACTATTCTTTTCTATTATTGCTCTTTATCTATTCTGCATAGAAACAAAATGCTGCAGTTTTAATTTTTCTTCATTTCAGTTCTTACTTTTAGTATGTGCCAGCCTCTATTTCTAGCACTTCACAAATATTGTCTCAGTTAATACTTCAGGGATAAGAACTATTACTACCCTCCCCATTTTAGAGCTGCAGTAACTGAAGCAAAAGGGAATAAACAAATTGTCGAAGAGGAGACAGCTAGTTAAATGGTGACATTGGAATTTAAATCTAAGTAGTCCAATTCTAATAACCATGCTCTTGAAGGCTATTTCACAGTGCTCTTGTGACGCCCTCTCTTGCCACTACTCAGAATTGTTCTCTTCCTCCCCTAAATTTACACTCAACCTTATTTGTCCTGCTGCCATGGCAATTAAGAGTGACCACTGAGGCCAGGGCGGTGGCTCAAGCCTTTAATCCCAGCACTTTGGGAAGCTGAGGTTAGTGAATTGCTTGAGTCTACAGGTTCAAGAACAGCCTGGGCAACTTGGCAAGACCTCATCTCTACAATAAATCAAAAAGTTAGCAGGGTGTGGTAGTGCATGTCTGTAGTTCCAGCCACCTGGAAGGCTGAGGTAGAAGGATTACCTGAGCCCAGCAGGTCAACGCTGGGGTGGCTGTGAGCATGCTACTGCACTCCAGCCTGGGCGACAGAGTGAGACTCCACCTCAAAAAAAAAAATGACCGCCTTTCTTATATGTCAGTTCACTGTGTGTCTCCTATGCAAGGTAGTGTTCTCTTCAAGGGCAGAGATAGTGTTTTCCATTCTCAGAACCAACTATCAAGTTATGTACAGTATAATCATTCAAAAAGTTCTTATGGAATAAAAAAGACCTTTAATCAAGAGACCACTCAGAAGATAGCAAAAGTGTAGGAAAAAAGGACAGGATTTTGACTCAGGGGGACTGAGAATTTTGGCACAAATATTTAATAGCTATACAATCTTGAGTAGTCACCTTATCTCCCTATCCTCAATTTTGAATTAAAAAAAATCATCTAATTCATGGAAACTTAGTGTTTCACTCAATATGTACTTTACATGAAAATATTATATTCTTTATCTTCTACTCTTTCCTTTCCTTAAACCACAGATCCATGAGCTACTCTGACAATCAATCCTTCCTTCTTAATTCTACACAGTCTTATTCTATCAGAGCAAAATTCAATTCTCTTTTTCACGTTATTCTCTTAGAACTGTAAGTCCACAAGCATCCCAGGAGCAGCGACTATTTCTATATTGTCACTGCTGTATTAGATCGTGCTACAGTCACTTTGGTCATGTTAGGAACAAGGATTTCCCACCCTGTGGGGAGCAGGCTAGAGTTGGTCAAAGGAGAAACTTGCATGAGATTTGAGAGACAATAAGAAGCAGCCTTCATTTATCTCAAAAAGTCGTTTTCACAGTCAGAAACTGTCACAGAAGGATGTGCAGATGCCCAGCAGGTCCTAGCTTGTCCTAAATCTCCTGTGCTCCACATCCAGTTTTTTCCTTGTATGCTATCTATGCTAATAAACAGTAGACCAGACCTACCCCAGATACTCAATATAGAAGTAGCAGAACTCCCTTCACGGTCTCACTTTAGCACCAGGATGTCCTCAACTTCTTGGATTTCTCTGCAAACTCCAACTCGTCCACACATGCCATGGTTAGTGGCTCAGTCTCTGCTATTTCAACTCTCTTTGAAGACTGCTTCTCCAGCTAATCCCGCATTTGTACAAGGTCAAGATACACATGCAGTAATATCTAGTTTATCATGTGTATGTGGGTGGGGATGCCTGGAATAGAGTAGGTCCCCAGTGAATATTTGTTAAATGAATGCATGAATATGAATGTATATACTATATTAATTTCCCAGTAATAGTTTCATTTTATTTTATCTTTTATCATTTTACCTTCTTCATCTTATCGTTATTAAGCCCAACATAACACATACTGCATGCTACATAATTCACTGCATTATCTTCTAGCAGGGGCAGATGACCAGAACTGAGTTATTCCCCTATAAAATTGACCTCTAAGATCAGAGATTATATCTAAAAAGTCTGTTAAGTATTTTACCAGTACTAAATTAGTCTTTGTTAACTTTCAAAATGGCATATGACAAAACCAGAAATGATGAATCCTGATAACAAGGAGACAAAAGGGGCAAGCAAAATGTTTGTAGATGTTTATGTGATATGAGTCCCACGAAAAGAAAGCTAAATTCTAAATATTGAAATAAAAAACACAGGGTGAATCAGACCTCAGAAAAATGATCACTCCATAAAGCTAAATGTAGGATATGGTTAAGCCAAGCAACAGCATCATAAAGAGAGTCTTCTCTGTTCATGTTTTTTAACAATCTGGAAATAAAAATTGTGTGGGTTTATGTCCTATAAGAGTCAAATCATATCCCCTTTTTCTTATTTTTTTTACCAATCAATAACTTGGAAGAAAAAAATCTTAAACAAGAAAATGTGGTACATTGGTTGTAAATTGTATGTTATGAATTTTCTGCAAACTCTATTCTAAGACTTCACTGTAGTCTTTCTTTTCTCTCTCTCTCTCTCTTTTTTTTTTTTACCCCAACTGCAAGGGTACACACCCAGATATTTGATCCCTGAACAAGTGTGACGTGTTCAAGAGCTACACTTAATTAAATGAGGATTTAACAGGAGCACTGGTGTGTGACTTTTCTTTTTGAACTACATAGAAAAAAGAAAGCTGAAACCCATGATAATGTGACATTTAAGTTGCAAATTCATGCTGAAAAAAATTAGAAAATGCAAAAGTTATGGTTGTCATAGTAATTCTAACTAAGCCACAGTATGCATTGTGTACTTTCTGAGACTCATTTACATTATACAGTCTTTTATATTACTTATTACAATATATTTTAATATATACATAATAATTTAATTTGCATGGCACATGATTCTTATTTACATATGCATTTATATGAACACATAATCAGCTCCTTTTGTTTACATATATTGCTATATTTCACATACTAAGAGCTGAATGAATTTTTTTACGTTCATGTTAAGATTTTAAATTCTAGGTTTAATTTATTTACTATGTTCTTCTTCCTTTACTAGAACATGGTGTTTGGAGTAATGCATTCAAAGGCATACGAGATAATCTCATTTAACTTCATCAGTATTTACATCAAAGCCTTCTGAGGTAAAAATGGAATATAAAAAAAGTACAGAATGCTAGATTCTGTAATCCCAGATGATTTTTTGTCATTTCTACATACCACATTACACATTGTATACCAGGTAGTTTAAGGCCCCTTTTAGCCTGGAAATTCTATGATTCTACCAAGTTACAGACTTCTTTCCTGAAGAGCACCCATCACTTCTCCAATAGTTATTCTACTATCTCCCTGATGAATACTTCTGAAATCTCATTTATTTTTTGTAAGACAAGACAAAATTGAAACCTCCCTCAGGCAACAAATAATAGCATACGCATGATATCTTTTTTCCTTCACTAAAAGTTAGGTTTTTCTTAGGGCAAAACTTGATAGAAAAACCAAGATTTTTATGAATAACTTCAAGGCAAATTGTTATAGCTCACACCTTCATAGCTTGAATGCATCTCAAAGAAACTGCATAACCCTAAATATACTGTTTGGGGTACACTTGATCAAGCAAATCTAAGTGAGTGAAAGGATTTTTCAATTTCCCTGTTACTTTTAAGCATCTTTTCAATTAAACATTCTTCTCTTCTAAAGAGAGCTAGCATTGCCAAGTGCTCTTAACTTAAACCAAACTCAACCACCTGTAATTGACTTTGGCATATGTTTATTCCATCATTTATCTCAGGGCATTGTAGTTCCATGTTTACTTCTCTTTCTCCTGTGGAAAACTCAGGGTTCAGACCTTATCCTGTTCTTTAATTTGCACACCATTGTATCCTGGTCACTTCACAAAGTGAACCACCACACAAAAAACACATAGAGATGTATCTGGATAGTGAGTTAATTAGTGAATTACAACTTACTGAGCCTCTGTCTCCCCAGCATTGATGCTATTATTGAGTTTATGGTAGGTGTTGAATAAATTTTTGGTGATAAAAAAGGGGAGAAAAGAAGACGTAAACAACGCCTCTAGTAGAACTCTGAGTTGAGGAGAGGAATTCTTTAAGACAGAATACTGCTCTAAAGGAGATCACAGGTATCGGTGACCACCATAGTTTTTGCTCTTTTAAGAATGTAACATACTTGCCAATGGTATCTGAAATGATAGTGCCTCATACCAAAATATTCAAAAAGAGGGCTAAATAATATATCCACTTGTGCACTACTTAGTAAGTCTCAGCTCATATTTTTCAGTCAAATCTGCTCCAATATTGAGAAAAGCCATTTTGTTGCATCCAGTTGTTTGACCACAGTTGGGCCATTTTGTTTTCATCTGTCCTGTGTTTTCTCCCAGTGACACATTCCACAGATTCAAAGAGCACACCAGACAGAAACAATAATGAGTTGTCATTGTCCAAAAGAGCCCTGGGCCAAAAGTCGCCATTTCATAAAATGAGGAGTCTTCAAGTATTTGAAAACCAAGAGACAAGAACATTGTTAAGAAGGCAGTTTCCACTTGATATAAGCCAGGAAGTCAAGGTGGAAGGTCGAAATAGTGGAGAGTTTTTTTTTTTTTTTCCTTTCAAAGGCATCCAGATACACTCTCTGCTTCATTCTAAGCTTATTATAAACACTCATTAATGACCACTGGATACTTCTTAAATACCACGTAGTTTTTATTTCTTTACAAGTGCTAACTTATTTGATCCATGGAACATCATCACAAAAGTATCAGATACTGATATTTTCTTAGCTAATATCTATCTCCCCTTTATTCCACATAAATAAGACCTTGATTTTGTTTGGTGGTGGCCAATATGCTAGCTAAATTAGTGAAATTCCTAGCCTCTCTTTCACAGTACATGATGCAGTTCTGTTCAATGAGATAGAGGCAGAATTTATGGGAAGGGCTTGTGTTACCAAATAATAAGGCAGAACATTGTAAGGAGAAGATGCTTTTTGCTTTACTTCTTTTCCTTTTCTCCTCATTTTGCCTTGAATATAAATATCTGTAGGTATACAAGCCAACTTGAGACCATAAGAATACAACTCACATATTTATTACACACATTAAGGATGGTGACAAAATTATTATTTTTTAAAATCTAGAACGTTGATGGTCTCCTAGGGCCATTGCTTTAATCCCTCAACTGCCTACTCTAGAAAATTAAACATTATTTGCACAAGCCACTGAACTCACATTTGTTATATGCAGCTAAACACAAATTCTCACTGATAGAGGTAGACACTTTTAAAATCCTATGCTTCTAGTGAGGAAATAAGGCACAAAGAGATTTAGTACATTAACCAAGATTTCTCAGATAGGATGTGGAGGGACTCAAATATGAGTCCAAGCCATCGGTTCTTGAACCCTGGCTTTCAGTATCCTGAGCTGAACCCTTTCTCAGTTTGACTCCTAACAGATCCTCAGGGCTTTGACTCAGTTTTTCAAGCCCTGTTCCAGTCATCCCCATTTCCTGGTTCTAACAGAGAAAGACAAAAAAGTCAATGTCCATGACAGACTTTACAGTATTCAAAGTCTTAAGGCAGAGAAACCTCTTCCAGGAAGAAATTATCTGTGATATTTCTAAGAAACATAAAAGCTTTTAACAAAGCCTTAAACTAATAGGCTTCAGATCTGTCTTGCAATGGACTTGAGAGGGATAAACTGCAAATGAGTGAAAACATCTTTCATTTTCAAGGGCTAAATCCGTGTTTCTCATTAAGATAGTGGTTTTCTAGAGTGATGCATGGAGAGCTGCAGCTTAGCTGTCAATCTTCAACCATCATGCTTTCAATCTTGTCTCTCCTAGCAAAGTTTTAAGTGGAGAGGCATATGTTCTACCTCTTGATATAAATTGTTTTCATTGTCTATTAAGGTTGAAAATGTACGACTGTGAAAAGCAAGAAGAATGCAAATTTTCTGTTAGCATTTTTTCTTGTGTGAAAGGCCTTATAGCAAGTTTAACATCCACAGAGATTTAACTTTCTCAATATAACATGGGAGGGGGAGGGCAGACAACATATGTAAGATCTGAAAATAGACTTAAAAACCCACTGACCCTGAGAAGCATTCCAAAGAGTGTTCATTTGTCTATTTTAATGACAGCCTTTACAATTCAAATGAATCTTATATTAAAATAGGAAATTTCTGAGCACCAGAATAAAATTCCAGGTGATTTTGTGAGAAATGCCTTAGAATAGCATTTCTAAATGGTTTTCTAATGATCAAATTTAGAAAATACTGTTTTGAAGAAATTCACATTGTACATTAGCACATTAAAGCCTTTGAAGGTTTCTGTAATACAGGGGCAGATTTGGCATCATTCAATACATTTTGGGGAAACATTAACCCACACGGAAATTGGAAATATCTTTACCTTTTCAGGTTAACACTTGCATTTATACTTTTGTAATCTTACCCATTCACTCCAACTCATGAAGCCGTTAGCTAGGTAGGAATGTTGAATCAATTACAATCAGTCCTCGTTCTTTGCAGATTCCATATTTGCAAATTTGCAAACTCACTAAAAAAGCATTTGTAACTCCAGAATCAATACTCAGGGCACTTTTATGCTCATTTGCAGACATGTACACAGAGGTGAAAAATTTGTCACCTAATGAGCATGTTCCCAGCTGAGGAAGAATGCTCTGCCTTCTTTCAGCTTTCATATGGCAAACAAGTATCCTTTTCCCAGTACAGTAAGTACCACATTTTTCACATTTGTGTGCTTTTTCCTGGTGATTTAGCTGTCTAAAATGTCCCCAATCCCAGTGCTGAAGTTATGTCTAGTGTTCCTAAGAGCAAGAAGGTTGTACATATGTGCTTTACAGAAAAAATATGTAGGTTAGATGGCTTCATTCAGGCATGAGTTATAGTGCTATTGGCATATATATGTACATATATATCACAACATTTATTCATATATAATATATATAATTCAATAGCACTATAATTTATGAATGCCTATATTATATAAAGTGTTAAGAAATCAACTATATATTAAATAAGCTGTCTTTAAACAGAACCACGTATAATACAAGACTGTGTATTGATTGGTTGACAAAAATGTAACCAAAGACTCAAAGGAAACTTAGCCTTCTATTCTCTTGGGAGAAGTAGTTCAGGATTGGTTAGCTCAGTGTTGATGAGAACTTTATAAAACATAACTACTACAAATAATGGAAATTGACTCTATTATGGCAATAGTTGATCAATTTTTAAAATTTCTTCAGCACATAAGAACAAAGAACTAATGGGAAAACGTTATATGTGATGCTCTTTGTCTTCAAGACCTTTTAATTTAAAAATAGCAGCAATGAAAACAAAACTACAGCAATTATTGAGCATGTATTATGTGCCAGGTACTGTCTTAAAGTGCACTTACATGTATTGTAAGTCTCACTGAGTCCTTTGAATAACTTGTGAAGTAGAAACCCTTTATTATTCACATCTTATCTGAGAAAACTGAGATATGGAGAAGTGAAGTAAACTGACCATACTCACAAAATATCTTTTTTAAAAAAAGGTTAGAAATATCTGATGAGTTTTATGTTGGATCATCTGCTTTGTAGCACATTGTTGGCTGGGCTCGGTGGCTCAGTCTGTAATCCCAGCACTTTGGGAGGCCGAGGCGAGAGGATTGCCTAAGCCCGCGGGTTCGAGACCCACCTGGGCAACTTGGCGAGACCTCGTCTCTCCAGTAAGTCAAAAATTAGCCGGGCATGATAGTGCATGCCTGTAGTTCCGGCTACGTGGAAGGCTGAGGCAGAAGAATCGCCGGAGCCCAGCAGGTCAAGGCTGCGGTGGCCAGGAGTGTACCACTGCACTCCAGTCTGGGAGACAGAGTGAGACTCCAACTCAAAAAAAAAAAATTGTAAACTATTTGCTTCCTATTTTCTGACCTACAAATGGCTTCTAAGCATCTTTCTGGTAAACTCTTCCAGTGTGGCCTCCTTGATTTTCTCCCCCTCTATACACCTTAAGTGCATTAACTAGATCATTAGCTACTTAACTCTCCTGAGTTTATAAAACCTGCCAGGTGAAGTCTACACTCTGGAAACTTACGTTTAATCTGGTCACACTAAGCTAAACTCAACAACAACCTGTGGTCATGGAGATAGAGAGGCAGTCTTGGAGAGAACAGCTTGGACATCATGATAGAAAAACATACAACCCGATTGTTACCTAGCCTGGTGCATGTATATATTATTTCTCTGTACTTCCTATTACAAACAGTTTGGGCGTTAGAACTATATCTCATCTTTTAGTATAGCACTCTCCTTTCATCTCCCTAGTAGAGCCATACACAGCAGGTGCCTAATGAGTGATAATTTATTTAAAAATACAATTTGTTAAAGGAAGAAGTAAATAATCAACAGCAGGTTGGGTGTGGTGGCTCACACTTGTAATCCCAGAACTTTGGGAGACCAAGGTGAGAAGATTGCCTGAGCAACTTGATGAGACCTCACCTCTACACTAAATGAGAAACAAGCTGTGTGCGGTGATGCACACCCAGACTTAGAAGACTGAGGCAGAAGGACCATCTAAGCCCTAAGCCCAACAGGTCAAGGTTGTGGTAGCTGTGAGCATGCCACTGTACTCCAGCATGGGTGACAGAGTGAGACTCCAACTCAAAATATAAGAACTGCAACAAGGCCCACTTTCACCACACCTATTCAACATAATACTAGAAGTCCTAGTCCGAGCAATCAAGCAAGAAAAAGAAATAAATGCTATTTAAATCAGAAAGGAAGAAATCAAACTATCTCTGTATGCCAACAATATTATCTTATATCTAAAGAAACATAAAGCTCCTCCAAAAGACTCCTGGACTTGGTAAATGAATGAATTTAGTAATGTTTCAAGATGCAAAATCAACACACACAAATCAGTAGCACTGCTATACACCAATAGAGACCAATCTGATCATCAAATCAAAAACTCGGTTCCATTTACAATAGCAGCCAAAAAGCTAAAATGCCTAAACATATATTTAACCAAGGAAGTGAACGATTTCTACAAAGAGAACTACAAAACTCTGATAAAAGAAATTGCAGAGGACACAAACACAAACAAATGGAGAAACATCCCATGCTCATGGACTGGAAAAATCAACATTATAAAAATTACCATAAGCCGGACATGATGGCTCACGCCTATAATCCCAGCACTTTGGGAGGTGGAGGTGAGATGATTGCCTGAGCCCAGTGGTTCAAGACCAGTCTGGGCAACATGGTGAGACCGTGTCTCTATAATATATCAAAAAATTAGCCAGGCGTGGTGACATGCACCTGTAGTTCCAGCTATTTGGAAAGCTGAGGTGGAAGGATCTTCTGAACCCAGTAGGTCAAGACTGCAGTGTTCATGAGTGTGTCACTGCGCTCCAGTGTGGGCGACAGTGAAACTCTGACCCCTCCCCCCCAAAATGACCATGTTACCCAAAGTAATCCACAAATTCAATGTAATCCCTATCAAACTTCCAATGTCATTTTTCACAGAATTAGAAAAAAATCATAAAGTTCATATGGAACCTAAAAAAGAGCCAGAATAGTCAAAGCAATCCTAAGCGAAAAGAGCAAAGCTGAAGGCATACCATCACCTGACTTCAAATTATACGACAAGGCTATAGTAACAAAAGCAGCACAGTACTATTACAAGAGCAGACTCATGGACCAGTGTAACAGAATAGAGAGTTCAGAAATAAACCCAAATACCTGCAACCAACTGATCTTTGAGAAAGCTAACAAAACACACTGGGAAAAGGACACCATATTCAACAAATGGTGCTGGGAAAATTGGCTACCTTCAGAAAAATGAAACTAGAGCCCTTATCCCTTCTCACATACAAAAATTGACTCAAGATGGATTAAAGGCTTAAATATCAGACCATAAATCATAAAAATTCTAGAAGAAAACCTAGAAAAAACTATTATGGACATTGGCTTAGGCAAAGGATTTATAGCTAAAACTCCCAAAGCAAATACAACTAAAACAAAAATAAATAAGTGGGACATAATTAAACTAAAAAGCTTCTGCACAGCATAAAAATAATCAAGAGAACAAACAGGAAATCCACAGAATGGGAGAAAATATTCACAAGCTGTACGTCTGTCAAAGGACCAATATCCAGACTCTGCAAAGAAATTAAACAAAGCATCAAGAAAAAAGCAAATAGCCCTATTAAAAAGTGGACAAATAACATGAACAGACATCTCTCCAAAGAAGATATACAAATGGCTAGCAAACATACGAAAAAATATTCAGTAGCTCTCATCAGCAGGGAATTGCAAATTAAAACCACAATGACAGATACTACCTTACACCAGTCAGAATGGCCGCTATTAAAAAATCAAGGCCTGGCTTGGTGGCTCAGCATGTAATCCCAGCACTTTGGGAGGCCGAGGCAGGTGGATTGCCTGAGCCCACGGGTTCGAGGCAGCCTGGACAATTTGGCAAGACCTCGTCTCTACAATAAAATTTTTAAAAAATTAGCTGGGCGTGGTAGCGCGTGCCTGTAGTTCCAGCTACTTGGAAGGTTGAGGCAAAAGGATCGCTGGAGCCCAGGAGGTTGGCACTGAGGGGGCTGTGAGTGTGTCATGGCTCTCCAGCCTGGGTGGCAGAATGAGACTTCAACTAAAAAAAAAATTTTAAAAAAAAAAATAATAATAATAATAATAAAGCAATAGATGTTGGTGCAGATGCAGAGAAAACAGACCACTTACAGAGATTACTCAAAAAACTAAAAGTAGAAATCTACCAGTTGATTCAGCAATACCATACAAGGTATCTACCATAAGGAACAGAGGCATCATACTTACCTGGCAGGGGAAATACCATGATCACAAAGGTGGTTCTCCCAGGGCGAGGCCTAACCTTTGCACTCCGGATGTGCTGACCCCTGTGATTTCCCCAAATGTGGGAAACTTGACTGCATAATTAGTAGTTCACACTTTCCCCTAGAGAAAAAAATATAGGAACAGAGGCATCCAATTAAAAAGACCTCTACATCCACATTGCAGCCAAATTTACAATTGTAAAGAGGTGGAGTCAACCTAAATACTCATCAACTGACCAGTGGATAATGAAAATGTGGTATATATACACCATGGAATGTTACACAGCCATAAAAAAGAATAAAATCATGTCCTTTGCAGCAACATGGATGGAGCAGGAGATCCTCATCAAGTAATTTGACTCTAAAATAGAAAACCAAACACCACATGTTCTCACTCATATCTGGGAGCTAAACAGTCATAGATGGAAATAATAGACACAGGAGAAACCAATAAGGGTGGGTAGGGTTCTGAAAATACCTACAGGGCACAATGTTCACCACCTGAGTAGTGGGCCATCTGAGACCCAATCCTCACCACTATACAATATATGTCCATGTAACCAATACGCATGTATCCCCGAATCTAAAATTTTAAAAAAAATTTTAATACTTCAAGAAAAATTAGTAAAAAAAAATATGTTGAATTCCAGCATAGGGCTTAAATGACAAAGGATTTTCTATAGTTGTTGAGTAATACACAATATTTTTGTGATGGTAAAAGTTACCTCCACATGCCTATAATTTAATTGCTATGTGTATCCAGAACTCTAAGACTGAAAAGAGGCTGGGTATAGTGGCTTATGCCTTCACCCCTAGCACTTCGGGAGGCCAAGGCAGGATGATCACATGAGGCCAGAAGTTTGAGACAAGCCTGGGGAAAATAGTGAGATCCTGTCTGTAACAAAAATTAAAACTTAAAATTAACAGGATGTAGTGGTACATGCCTCTAGTCCCAACTACTCAGGAGGCTGCAGCAGGAGGATCACTTGAGCCCAGGGTTTTGAGCCTACAGTGAGCCATGATTAATTGCCCACTGTACTCTAGCATGGGCAACAGAACAAGGCCCTGTCTCTAAACATAAACAAACAAATAAATAAGTTAATAATAGTGCTTTGTTAAATTCTCGCATGTCCACGTGGTTCTTTGAGCTATGGCTGCCATGTTTCCTAGCTTTGGCCCCCTCCGCTACCTTGGGGAGATGAATCTCCTCTCACTTCTCTTTCTCTAATTTACCTTCTAAATAAACTACATTTTCCAATCTAAAAAATAAAAAAAAATTGTAAAAGCAGCCTGGGCAACATAATGAGACCTCATCTCTACAAATATAAAAATAAAAATTAGCCAGGTGTGGTGGTGTGAGCCTATAGTCCAGCTACTTGAGAGGCTGAGGTGAAAGGAAGATCACCTGAGCCCTAGGGATCGAGGCAGCAGTGAACTGTGATCCTGCCACTGCACTCCATCCTGGGCAACAGAGTAAGACCCTGACTCAAATAAATAAATAAATAATAAAGACTGAAAAGAAGTGAACAGAGCCTCTGTAACCTGTGGGACAATATCAAGCAGTCTAGTCATACCTATATTTTGACTCCCAGAAAAAGAAAAGAAAGCAGAGAAGGCTATTTGAATAATAATGGTGGGTAATTTCCCAAATTGGATTAAAACTAAACCAAGAATCTCATTTAGTCCCAGGCAAAATACACACACACACACACACACACACACACACACACACACACACACACAAATACTAAGGATTATTAAAATCAAATTGCTGAAAACCAGTGATAAAGAACTCAAATATCTCACTTGTAGATGCTGGTCTTCAGCTTTCTTTCATCTGTAAAATAAGCAAATTGCCCACTTTGTTGATATTTTAGAAATATTAGAGGCAGGGTATATAAAGCAAACAACATGTACTTAAGAAGGCCCATACTACTACTGATTCTTAACAAGAACAGGAATCCAACAGCCTGGGTCCAAACCTCAGTGGGCTACTGAGGAATCCTTGGCAGGTTGCATAAGCTCTCAGGGCCTCAGTTTTCTCACTGATAAAATGGAATTACAGTATAGCAATTTTACCAGTTCTGAGAGTTAAATTGGATGATGGCTAAAAGATAAAACAATACCTGAAAATAGTGGGTGTTCAATGAACATAATACAATCAGAAGCAAACAATCATGTTCTAGCACTATCATGATGTCTACAGCCCCAAGCTGTGCCTGTGGCATCCCAATGCACGGATCCAGTTCTAAGTTCCTTGGGTGAAGAAAGTGTTCTGCTTTGGTGAAGGAATCAAGCATCTCTTTGGATAGTAAACTCGCAAAACCAGGCAGAATTTAGTTTGCCTTAGGATCTCCGGATAGACAATCTATTTCTGCAATTAGCAGTCTTATTGTTGTTGTTATTATTACTATTATTATTATTATCTAAGAAATAGGTCTCTCTTTGTCGCCAGGTTGGAGGGCAGTGGCATGATCATAGCTCACTGTAATCTCAAATTCCTGGTCTCAATGGCCCCTCCAGCCTCAGCTAGGACTACAGGAAAGCTTCGCTGCACCTGAATAATTTTTTTTTAATTTTTTTATATAGAGAGAGTCTTGCTATGTTGCCAAGTTAGTCTCAAATGACTGGCCTCAAGCCATCCTCCCATCTCAGCCTCCCAAAGTACTAGAATTATAGATGACAGCCACGACACCCAGCCAAATGTATTTAATAGAATAATGTTTTAATTAAAAAGTCCCCTTAAGAGTGAAGAAGGACTCTTAAAACTGTAAGTAATATTAACCCTGAAATAAAGGCGAAAACATTGCCCCTGGAACTTATTGCAATCAATTTTGTCCCTGCCAGTTCTTGTGATCTTCAAAATTGTAGGTTTGATTTGAGTTCTCAGTCAGTATTCATCCACTGGGGTAAAATGCCCCCGTGAAAACAAACATACAGATTTTTTTAAAATCCCTCTTTGCACAAGAAAAAAATGACTACAAATTCACATAGTAGAGTGATCTGTCCATCATTCTGTCATCAAGTTCCATCTTGCTTTGTTGGACTTGGCATCTTAATAAGACTCTTTTATCTTGAAAAGATTAAAGTCTAATTCAGTAAGACCCTGTTTGGGGTGTCATCTTGAATTGATATTATTTCATATCATCATAGGGCAAAGGGGTTTGATCAACACCCACTTCCAACTGACTTTACTGACAACACTGAGAATCTCATCTCAGAGGAGTGGTTGTAAGTGCATCTATTGACAAAACATAAATAAGAGAAGATTAGAGGTTTTCCCGGTGAAATAAAAACGACTTGACTTTCAAAAAGCCTGTCTGAAACTTTTCATGACTGTATGCAATTGACACTTGAAGTTACTCCATCTTTTCCTAAAGTATAGGCAAACTGTCTTAGTCAAGATTCTTTTGGTTGCAAGTAATTGATAGCAACTCAGGTTTACTTGAGGAAGAAAAAAACGCATATACAGGAAAGTTACTGAGTTCTCTTGCAGAATCTGGGAGAGAACGAACCTGTCAAGTAACTGCAGCCAGAACTAGAAATTCAACAGAAATCCAGGCTGTCTCTCTCCGTTTCTCTTCTGTGCTTTAGTGTGTCTCAGTGTATCTTCTTTATTCTCTCTTAACTGGTCTGTTTTTCACTTTCTCTTTGTACACTACAGATGTCTCGCCTAGCTCTCTCAGTCACTAGGTCACATCCACAGGCAGAAATTAATGGGTTATCTCTGGATCCTAACTTCAAGCTATTAGGAGTAAAAACTTACTGTTCAGCTCAGGTCAGAAGTCCTCTCTGGTGATCTATCTAATAAGCATGGTCAATGTGAGGACACAGTTTAGGGGACAGGAACATGTGTCACAAGCATGCATATCTGAGGTCCACTTTCCTGGAGAATAAGGGGTCATTCTTTAAAAAAGGAGATATTTAGGTGATATTCCCCACAAACATTTAAAAATATTTTGGGGGCCGGGTTTGGTGGCTCAGCCTCTAATCCCAGCACTTTGGGAGGCTGAGGTGAGTGGATTGCCTGAGCCCACAGGTTCGAGACCAGCCTGGGCAACTTGGCGAGACCTCATCTCTACAATAAATCAAAAATTAGCCAGGCGTGGTAGCGGGCACCTATAGTTCCAGCTACTCGGCAGGCTGAGATGGAAGGATCGCCGGAGCCCAGCAGGTCGAGGCTGCGGTGGCCGGAAACATGCCACTGCACTCCAATCTGGGCAACAGAGTGAGGCTCCAACTCAAAAATAAATAAATATATATATAGTGCATATTAACAGCTATAAAAGAAGATAATGTCTATGCCTTGTAAGGAGTTCAATTCTTGCTGCCAAGCACTGCAGCTCACGTCTATAATCTCAGCACTTTGGGAGCCAGAGGTGAGAGGATTGCTTGAATCCAGGAGTTCGAGACCAGCCTGGGCAACATAATGAGACTCCGTCTCTACAAAAAATTTTAAAATTGCCCAGGCATGGTGGCATATGCCTATAGTCCCAGTTACTCAGGAGGTTGAGGTGGAAGGGTCAGCTGAGCACAGGGGTTGAGGCTGCGTTGTGTCATGATCATCCCACTGTACTTCAACCTGGGTGACAGAACGAGACTCCAATTTTAAAAAGAGAGAGAGAGAGAGATAATTCAACTCTTTTTCTTCCTCAAAATTACTACATGTAAGGAAGAAGTTTCCTTAGTCAAGACTGCCCCAGCCTGAGAGAGATCTTTGTGCATAAGCGGGTAACTTGAAAGAGGCCAGATCTGTGATCATTAGGAAAACATAACTTGAGTCTCTGGGTCTCCTGACTCTCCTTTTCAATGGCGAAATAACAGTGTTTTGATAAAGTTATTTCTGCAGTTAGTGGGAATTTGAGCTCAAACCTAAATATTAGCAGAGATAAAATTTTATCTAGAACTTTGTACTGTTTATTTTTAAAGCATTAAAATTTATAGCTAAGCTGAAGTAGGTTTAAAGTGTAATAAAATATGAGTTATTCCTCTGAGATAATACCTTGGGAATAAGCAAAGGCGTTGATAAAGCCCGAAGGCATTTCCATCTTGACGTGTTGACTTGATAGTCAATATAAACCTCTACCACAATATTCTGTAGAATATTATATATTCTTTGTAATTTTTTAATATTATCATCTCCACCTCAGATTTTTATCCTGAACTCATTCAGAATCAACTGGTTCTTCACTTTTCTGATAACTTCTCATTTTCCACAGCACCTGTGATAGACTCCCAGTCTCTTGAATAAAATACCCTTTAAAAATCATTTATGCAAAATACATATATATCCCATACATTTTAGAAATGTAGATTGAAGCATACTGGGATAAAATTGCATGACATCTGAGATTTGCCTTGAATACTTCAGCAAAGACAAAGAGAAAAGAATAAAAGGCATCTGTAAAGCCAATGTGGAGAGGTCTAAATACACAGTGGTGTATTGCACTATTCTCTCAACTTTTGTATATATTTAAAATATTTAATAAATCTAAAATAGATTAACATTTTATTAATAAAAATATAATCACGTGATGCAGCCATTATTCTGATGTTGGAAACCTCCATCATACTCCTGGCCTTGTGTTGCTGGAGTTTCTCCTTGAAAAATCACCAGATCAGGCCACTGCTGAGACCAAGAAGGGTGCAAGACTCACTGCCTTCCTGAAGGACACCTAGGCCAAGGAGCCGGTGTTTGGTTGTGTCCTTCACCATCGCAGGCTTCACTATAATCCTGCCCCCACTCAGCCCCTTTACACCAAGTACGCCATCATGATCAATAAGGCCATGCCTTGCAACTACCCAGAACCGTTCTGAGTTGATGGGAACATGTCCGATGTGCCCAGCCACCCGCAGAACCCCCAGGGCCCAAGCCTGGAGTGACTGAAGAAACTATGGGCAGCTCAGCCAGCAGTGAAGGGACTCCCCACAAGGGCTCCCAATAAACATGTGAACCAAAAGAAGAAGAAGAAAAAGAAGAAAATCACCAGATCAGGGAATTTGCTATCTTTTAAAGCAGTCCATTCCATCCTGGAACAACTGTGACTCTTTCATATTGTGTAAAATGTATGTATTTCAAGCATCTATAAACCCACAGTAATCTCTCTTCTACCTGGTAGCCTTCCAATATCTGTTGAAAGCAATGATAAAAAAGAACTACTGCTAATTTTCTTAGATGAAATAATGAAATAATTGTGTATTTTTTTTTTAGTGTCCTCATTTAAAGAAGCATTTTTTAATGTTCTTCTCATTGAGAGTATTTAGATGTAAAAGGATGTGCTAACCATGATTTGTTTAAAAATAATTCAGAAGAAAAAAAGTAGTTTGGGAGTTAGGTTAAAAACAAGAGGCTGGGTTGACAATTGTTAAAATAGGGTAAAGGTGAGGTGGTTTATTACATTCTTAAAACTTTTGTATATCCTTTAAAGGTTCTCGGATAATTTTTTAAGTTTAGTATATATTTTGCATGTTTTACAAGATTACATGAGATATAGTATGTGTTTCTAAAACTATGTTATATACATTCTTGTTTTTTGTTTATTTTATCTTAAATGAACATTTGATAATTTTTTTTTTCATTTAGGTTCACACTCCCAGTAGTCATATACTTTCTTATTTATTTCCACATAGTCTCAGAAGGTACCTCTGTGATTCCAGCCTCTTTTGGGAGGCGGCATTTTTATTCTGTCTCAAACTCAACTCTCCAATTACCTAATTGTATCAGAGAGCAATTGTGCTCTAATGTTCCCATTGTATTCTAAATTGAATCACAGACAAAAGCAGTCAAACAGAAAATATTGAAGCGATGTCAGTAGGAATAGTGACATTGCTATTATTTAACCTGTTTGGCATTTTCCTGGCAAACCTCATTTGTATATCTTGTTTTTATTGGACCTGACACATCGCTCTGCCCATTGGACAACAGAAGAACCTATGGCCCAGAGGCAGTTTGTTGAAGATATGAGGTAGTTATAGTTTAATAGGGCAGCTGCTTGAGACAGTGATAACTGTTGGGAAAACAGCAAGTTGATTTAAAAAGCAAAACCAAAAGCTGTCTATAAAGAGCTTAAAATGTTCTCACATATTCCTGGGACTTTAGAAGACCACACACACATATAGGGCTATGTGTATGCCCAAAGCTGTATACATGCTTTGGGAAGATCTAAGAAGGCCTTAAACACTCATCCAAGATTGAACTTGAGGATCTTCTCAAGCAGTAAGTGAAGAATAAGGCAGAATAGTAAACTGCCTGAGTATGCAAAGTATACACCAACATATACAGCGAACCCTTCAGCGAGGCTACGAAATGGATTGTTATAGGCATTTAAGGAAATGTATGTCCAGACATTATCTGACCATTAAAGCAACTGAGCAGAGACTTGAGTGGGCACAGATAGCAATGATGAGAGACTTTTTATGGTTATTTCAGAAAACTCACTAAATAAACAACAACAATGACAACAGGCCGGGCTCGGTGGCTCAGCCTATAATCCTGCACTTTGGGAGGCTGAGGTGAGTGAATTGCCTGAGCCCGCGTGTTCGAGACCCGCCTGGGCAACTTGGTGAGACCTCATCTCTACAATAAATCAAAAAAAGTAGCCAGGCGTGGTAGCGCGCACCTGTAGTTCCGGCTACTTGGAAGGCTGAGGCGGAAGGATCACCGAAGCCCAGCAGGTCGAGGCTGCAGTGGCTGGGAGTGTGCCACTGCACTCCAGTCTGGGTGACAGAGTGAGACTAAAACTCAAAAAAAAAAAAAAATGACAACAAACTCTGGAAAGGTAGGAGAATAATTTCTAGAATTGCCACAGTATATTGTTTAAAATAACAAATTTTGAGGCATACCAATAAATAAGAAAGTATGGCATCTACAAAGGGGAAAAAGAATTCAA
>CAUYQG010152577.1:0-53144 GCA_963574415.1 Tarsius wallacei
CTTTCTTTTTTTTTTGAGTTGGAGTCTCACTCTGTCACCCAGACCGGAGTGCAGTGGCCGCCTCCGGCCACCGCAGCCTCGACCTGCTGGGCTCCGGCGATCCTCCCGCCTCAGCCTTCCAAGTAGCTGGAACTACAGGCGCGCGCCACCACGCCCGGCTAGTTTTTTGATTTATTGTGGAGATGAGGTCTTGCCAAGTCGCCCAGGCGGGTCTCGAACCTGTGGGCTCACGCAATCCACTCATCTCAGCCTCCCAAGGCGCGGGATTACAGGCTGAGCCACCGAGCCCGGCTTATATTTCATTTTTGAAAGATATTTTTACTCTTAAAAACACAGAAGCCTGAAATTCTGTAGTGATTCAGGAATTCTTCCTATGACAATAGTTTCTTTTAAGGGAATTATTTGTTTATATTTAATTGTAAATATTAATAATCTCTTTCAAAAATTTGTATATAGTGATTTTTAAATGCATGCTTTTAATGAAAAAAGTTAAACTCAGAAATAATTTATGCACATTGTACTTGTTCCTAAAGAATCATGAATATAACTTTTGATATTATAACTTATATCTAATATACTAAAAAGAAAAAAAAAAGTATTTTTAAGCACCAGCTCCTGAAGAGGGCAGCACGTTCTAGATAGTATTGAATTCTAAGCTCAAATGTGACAGCTTTGGCTTTCGTGTACTTTTTTTAAAAACCAAAGGGAAAAAAATAGATTTTTTTATTTGTAGATATCTGCACCCATGATACAATAATCCAGCAGAAATTCTAGGGAGTTGCAGACCAAGGTCAAAACTGCATTCGATTATTAAAAGAGAACATTCAAATTAGACACCTAAAGTAATGTATTTAGAAAGGAACAACAAAATACTAGTAAGGAGACTTTCCATGAAGCATGTGTTTTATCTTAATACCGTAGATAACTTTTTCTATTGGCAGCGCATTGACTGTCAAAACTACCAAAGGGGTTAGATTTAATTATCTCACTTCTTACACATTTCATCTCAATTGCTATGGCAACATTCAGTTGCCTCAGCAGCTATGCACACTTTAATCAGATATTTCCTCCTCATTTCTCTACGAGGCAAACTGTGTAGTCAAATTTACAACCAAGTCCTGATGAAGCTGATAACACCTCTTACAATTTAATGGGCAACTTGCCTCCACCCACACGTATAAATGTTTTCAGAGAGGCTTATAACCACTGGACAAGCATAAGACTTGATAGGGATATCGTTTGGACTTTCCTAATTCATTGATTTTATTTCTTCTTTTGCCACCATTTTTTTTTCAAGTTTTTCACCAATCTAAAACTCGCTCCAGCCAGTCACTACCTGCGGTCACGTAACTTCAAGGAAAGTGGATATAAGTCAAGGAGAGTGAAGAAATCAAGGAAACAGTTTCCAGCATTCAAATGTCAACCCTCCTCAACAAGCCTGTTGAATTATTTACCTTTATCTGAACATACTTTGGATTGGCACGTCAAAGAGCCCTCTTCTGTTTCTTGAATACAGGTAGGAAAGGGAAGGAAAACAGCTAAAGAGGAAGTGACATCTGATACAGGAGAAAAACTGTAGAATAAGAGACTTAATGGAGGGCCAAACATGAAGAAAATCTGGTCAAGCTTCAGTGGTTTTAGCAATAGTAATGAGAAGTCATAACAAGATGCCTTAAATTGTTGACATCACGTTAGTGAATATTAAACATCTACATTGTTGGACCAATCATCACTGCAGTGTCTTGCAAGACTAGAAAAAAGCTTTTGTGGGTATGTAAGGAATATTCAAACTGTCTTGAATTGTGATTTAAAGTGTTAGCTAATTATATTTTATAAATGTTTTGAATTTTGCAAACAGTGACTATATTTTAAATTGATACTGTGTAATAAAATTTTTTAAAAATGTGATTAAGAAGCAGAGTGATCTAAGATCTTCCTAACAATTTTAATGGCTGCTAAAATGTGTATTTAGATAGCAATCATTTTATCCAGAAATCGTGATCATTCTTGGGTGGGAAGTTTGACAGTTATATTTCAGCATGTTTTTTTCAGTTACCACTTAGTAATGTCTAGTAATATTTTCATAATGGAAGCAACCAAAAAGATGCTTTCTATCACTGGATTTATCAGTCTGATGTTTAAAGGGCAATTTCTAGATTGTATCTTTTGTATTAAAGATGACAAATGACAGCAATCAAAACTTAACTAAACATAAAAAAGATGATTTAAACTGCAGATCTTATACATTTTTAACTGAGGTCAGTCAGTATTAACAGGCTGTGTTCAAAATGGGATGACTGGAAAACCAACTTATTCATGATGAACTTTGGAAGCCATATTGCCTTCCGCGTAACTGCAGAAAAAAGAGAACTTTAACTAAAAAGATAAATCTATGCGTATAAAAGAAGCCTGGAAACGATCTTCAAATATCTGAAGGACTTCTTCTGTAATAGAGATAGTACATATGTCAGAAAGCTAAGACGAATGGTCGCAGTTCCAGAGAAATGGATTCAACCACTGTATTAAAAAAACTTAATTAGAATGGCTTCAACAATGGCACAAGCTATGAAGCCATGAACTGTTAGCCTATGTGCTCTTTGTTTTCTGTTGCTTAAATTCTGGGACAACATTGAACGACATGTGGTAAAACCACTTCACAAATTGAGAGCTGGGAGTTCAGATGAGTCACTTCTTAATGAATTTTTCAAATACCAGTGCTTTATGTCAGTATGGAAACCTAGCAGTGATCTGCAAACAGCGTATTCTGCTGCAAGCTAGCAAATCCTACCCCTGAGAAACTGTCTAAATGAGAAAAACAAGCAGTTCTTAGAGAAGAGTTATCTGAAACCTCCAAGGAGACATGAAAATCGGCCCGGATCGCTGTTCCTTCAAGAACCTCTGAGATGCCAGGAGTGACTGGGGGTGAGGAATGAGTCCCCCTTTCAGCCTTGCCTTGGTTCTTTCCCTAAACTGGGGTGCCCTCAGACAACACTTACACTGCTGTCTCTGCGAGTCTTGTTCTCGGGATGAAAGGAAGATGTTGGCACTCGCCTCAAACTCTAAATTCACTTAAGAAGTAATAATTGCTCAATTAAGGGCCCAGAGCTTTTCTTCTGAGTCCAGAGAAACGAAAAGTTGAAGAGAAAATTGCACATCGTGTGGGAAAGCTCGTCTTCAGCGAGATTACTGAATAAGATAAGGAAAGTCGAACCCGACTTGAAGATGATACATAAAAAGTAATTGCTGATACTTGAGTCAAAAGTCACGTGCACTTTTCATGCAGCATCAGATCTTGTGCAGTTCTCGTTTATGTTCGTTGGAAATCGTGTTTTTACTTAGCTTGGTTTTGGAGTTTCCTTGTGTGACCCCACTCTGGAATTACACTGATGGAACCAAGGGGCTCACTAAAGGTCTTGTACAATCCCTAACCTTAATGCACTGCAGTGCTGCTGCTTAGAGAGTGAGATCTGTTGACGATTGGCTGCCTCGCAGAAGCATCTGTTTCTCCCTAAAGGGTTGGTAAGTAGTTGTGCAACAAGAAAAGCTTTTATTTTTACTATTAAAGAATATGGGATGTTACATACTTCATTAAGTATTTTATTTCCCCTGCTCTTCCAGACCCATTCAAATTAAACCTTTACGTTAACCTTTGGTGGTTGAAATTCCTCCTGCTGACGTTTTGCTAGCAAATGGTCATGAAACTTGTCTCCAGAATGCTCACCCACAAAAGCTTTTACCAGCCAGTTCCATTTGGTTGGCTCTGTTCCAACAGTCTCTGGTGATTGCAAACATTAGCTACAGAGAAACAGAGAAACTTCCAAGGCACCCTGGAGGACCCTTCAGATCCAAAAGACACCACTAGTAAACCAAAGTGTCAGTGCAAATTCACGAACGTTTCCTTATGTTATGAACAGCAGTAGGCATGCCATTCAACCATTTGTGCAATGGTTGTTCCATGTGTGTAAACCTAGTTCCCAACTTGAGATCAAAGACTGTCTTCAGCCAATAAATATTTACCTAGTATCTACCATGTTGAAAACGTCAGGAGTCAGAAAAGGACACGGAAGAGCTATTTTTAAATTCTGGAATTTGTTGAATAAATGAAGAAAAATATATTGCTGGCCTATAAAAAACTTACCATCATATATAGAAGGGAAACTTACTATAAAACAATTAAAAGCACAATGTCTCTTTGTCATGTCCCTATCAGCTGAAATACTTAACTTGTTTTGTACCACAGAAGATTTTCATAGCTCTCAACAATACTACTCCATTGTGTACTTTTAACCGACAAAGCACAAATTATGCGGTTTTATCCAATATGGCCCTGCACCCTCACAGCTGCCCACTTTCATTTTTTTGCCTGTGGAACTCAAGGCCTGTCTATTCAACCATTCAACTCTGACTGTGAGGTGACTGAGAGTAGGGAAAGTCTGAATTCTTGTCTGCATTGTGGCCAATGCAACAGTGTCTGGTTAATAATAATACGCATTCAGAAACGCTAATTCAGTGAATGATGAATGAGTAATAAATAAAGGAAGAACAAAATGGTGTTGACCTAAATGTAGGACGTTTTCAGCAAGATTGAAATAACCTTAGTTTCATGGATGATATGAGACTTTTCACGGCATTTAAGAATGGATGAGATTGCCAGGAGTGGTGGCTCATGCCTGTAATCCCAGCACTTTGGGAAGCAGAGGTGAGAGGATTGCCTGAGTTCCGGGTTTCGAGACCAGCGTGGTCAACTTGGAAAGACCTCGTCTCTACAATAAATAAAAAAATTAGCCAGGTGTGGTGGCACATGCCTGTGGTTCCAGCTACCTGAAAGGATGAGGCAGAAGGATTGCCTGAGCCCGGAAGGTCGAGGCTGCAGTGGCCCTGAGAGTGCCACCGTACCCCAGCCTGGGCAACAGAGTGAGACTCTGACTCACAAAAAAAAAAAAAAATCTGGGTGTTATTATTATCCCATTTTATATATGAAGAAAATGAAGGTACAAAGAGATTAAATAATTTGTCTCAGTTTCCAAAGCTATCAAGCTTGAAAGTTAGATTTTGAAACCACGATACTGCAGGACTAATCCTAACCTAACTTGTCTTTAGTAAAAAAAAGTATTCTGAGTGTTGTCTTCAGTGAACACCACACAATTCTTCAAACTATATTCATGAAAAGTTCCTTTTTTCACAGATTGAGAAGGCGTCTGCAAAGTTCAAGAAGCTTTCTTGTTGTTTCTTGGTTTCTATCAGTCACTGCCATACCTGACCTGGCTGCTGACAGACGTTTAGTCATGGGGGAAATCTTTCTGAGAAAGGCCAGTTAGATAACACTGGACTGAGAACTTGATGTCTCCTCTCCAATTAGTCTCCAGATTTCTTAAACCACAACTCACTTTCACAATACAGTAAAGAATATTCCCCCAAAACATGCAACGGCATACTCAAAAGATAGTCTCAGCTATCTGGACTGGAACCAACCGTGCTGCCCCTCAAAGCTGAACTGGATACACAATGGGCTATGATGCAGCCATAAAGAAGGACAAACTTACGGACTTCACAGCAACTTGAATGGATGTAAGAGTCTATCATACTCAGTGGTCTATCACAGAACTGAGAACCACATAGAATGAGAACAAAGAACTGAGTATCACATGTTCTTACTCGTAAGTGGACCCTGAACATTTACCACACTGTAAGAAAGGGATTGGCAGTAGCAGACACTGCCAGGGGATGGAGAGGGAGGCATAGAACATCAATTAGCGTACCTGATCTCAAACCAGGCAAAGTGAGGACAAAGGGAGGCCCAAACTTTACCTGTATGATCACCACTTGTATGCCTAATGCTGAATTTATACCCCACATCTTTCAAATTTAAAAAAGGGGTTAAATGCTCACCACTAAAAAAAAAAAATTTACAAAATCCAAATGCAAATCAAGTATTTCTGATAAGATTTAGCATCTAGATTGAAATATGTTGTTAAGTGTAAAGTATTTGCTAGATTTCAAACTCTTCATATGAACAAGAGAATGTAAACTATCTCATTGACTATATTTTGTTTAAAAGTTGCATTTAATGAATATGTTACATTCAGTTTTACATATCTTGTCTAATTTAATTATTATATTAAAAGTAAAAGTAAAAGCTTTAAACTTAAAAAAAAAAAAAAAGATAGTCTCTTTTAAGCATTTTTGCCTTTAGGGAAAGGTAGTCAACCTCTGTGATCCCTTGTTAGTAAAAGGAGTAATAACAACAACCTTCCAGATATTTTAAGTCGTTGATATGCTAGAAATTGTCACTTGATTGACTGACTAAAAAAGTGATCAAAGTAGAATATTTCAGTTTATTCTACTATATAAGCTTATATTCAAATCTAAATTTTTGATATTTAAATTCTAAATTTAACATACTGAATATTGCAATGTCATAATTTCTGAAATTATGTACTTTCATATCTTGTTTTAAAAAAAATGATTTGATTTTCCCAAGTATATCAATATACTTTTGAGCATGTAAATCTTTGCTAGTACAAGGTGGGAAATCCCCACAATTAGAATTATTTTTTGCAGGGCAGGCCCCTTGTGGTACAAGCTTCCCCCAAGAGATAAACGCTCTAGGAACCCATTGGCATCAGTGTACCAGCTAGCATCATTGTGAGAAACTGCATTCAACTTCAGTGATTTTTCCCTTCTTTTTTTTTGGAGATTCTTTCAAGGCATTTGCCCATTTCATGATGGGTGATTTACAAGCATACCTGCCCACACCGTGCTGGGTGTTCAGTAGTTTTTGACCAAAAACGGCAAGACCCCAGTATTCCACCCTCTCTATTCACCCGATTTCTTCTCAAGGGACTTGTTTTCACTTCTCAGGATGAAAAAGTTCTCAAAGGGAAATATTTTGCCAAGGTGAAACAAAAAACGGCAGAAGCACTAAGAGGAATCCAAATGGACAAGTTCAAAAACTGTTTTGAGCAGTGGAAAAATTGTCTGGATAGGTGCATTGCATCAAACAAGAGTACTTTGAAGGTGACTGAAGTTTAAACATGTAAGAATAAATACACAAGGTTTTTATAAATAATTTCTGGGGGTTTTTGGGTCCCCCCATCATATATGTTTACTTGTGGTACTAATCTTTGCTTGGTTTGCTGCACACCCATTGAATAGACGCAGTGACATCTTCAGAGTCACCCTAGGCATTTCATCATGCATTGCCTGCATGACCTGTTCTTTCTAGAATTCACTTCAGGTTTTTTCTTGAGTAGGAGTACCACTGTCTCCCTGGCTGAAGTGCAGTGGCATGCTCACAGCCACCACAACCTCAACATGCGGGGTCCAGGCAATCCTTCTGCCTCAGCCTTCCAGGTATCTAGAACTACAGATGCGTGCCACCACACCCAGCTAATTTTTTTATTTATTGTAGAATGGTCTTGCCATGTTGCCCAGGCTGGTCTCAAACCCGTGGGGCTCCGGCAATCCTCTCGCCTCTACCTCCCAAAGTGCTGACTTTACTTCAAGATTATACAGCCAGGGAACAAGGTAATCTATTATTTACCACGTTATTTGAAAATAGTTGTATTATAGCAATTGTAAGTAAATAAAAAATGTTACCTGCTCACATATTATTTCTACTAAGTTTTCTTCCCCTAGGCAAGTATCATAATTTTCGGTTGTTTTTTTTTTAATCTTCATAACATGTTAAAAGGTGTTGTGTACAGAGGAGAATAATTTTCTGTTTAGAAAATATTCATTGCTATTTTAATACCTAAAATACATACGTGGTTTCTTCCTACTAAACAAAGATATATGAAAGGCTTTTAATAGAGGACAAAAGAAAACAGAAAACCAGTACTATAAGATCACAATGGTTTTCATTGAAACTCCTACAAAGCATACTGTTTTTTTTTTTTTTTTTTTTAGATTAAAGAATATAGTTTACTTAAGAGTAAATTAGAAAGAGAAGATTCACATCCTCAAGGTAGGGGAGGAGGCCAAAGCCACGAAGCATGGACACAGCCATCCAAAGAATACTGCTTATTTTTAAACATTATAACACTCTAATTTTAAAGAGGAAGGAGATACCTATGCATTCTATACCTGAGACACCGTGTGTGTCTTAATCTGTCCAGGCTGCTATAACAAAAATGCCATTGAATGGGTGGCTTATAAACAACAAAGATTTGTTTCTTACAGTTCTGGAGGCCAGGAAGTCCAAGCTCATGTGCCTGCAGATTCAGTGTCTGGTGGGGGCCCTCTCCTTCCTTCAGACAGCCTTCTTCTCTAACTTCAGATGGTGGTCGGAATGAGGAAGGCCACTAATCTCATTCATGAGGGCTCCACCCTCTTGATCTAATCACTTCCCAAAGGCCTCACTCCTTAAGAGTATCACGTCTGGGGTAAAGATTTCAACCTATGAATTTGTGGGGCAATAAACATTCAGGCTACAGCAAACTGCATTATGAAAATCTGTGACATATACAAGACTTCTCTGAAAATGGTTTCAAGATGCGAACAACATTTCATGGAAGATATTGAATTTGAAAAATGTTTTAATTTTCTTATTTTGAAACAATCTTAAGCCACAAAAATGTTGCAATGACAGATAACATTTTTCCCGAATTATTAGAGAGTAACTTGCTAACATGGTGCCCATTACTCCCAAAGACTTTAATATATTTTTCCTACAGACAAGGACATTTCTTTTTTTTTTTTTTTTTGAGTCGGCATCTCGCTCTGTTGCCCAGACTGGAGTGCAGTGGCACACTCACAGCCACCGCAGCCTCAACCTGCTGGGCTCAGGCGATCCTTCCACCTCAGCCTCCCAAGTAGCTGGAACTACAGGCACAGGACACCAAGCCCAGCTAATTTTGTATTTTTTTTATTTTTTGTAGAGACGCGGTCTCACCAAGTTGCCCAGACTGGTCTCAAACCCCTGGACTCAGGCAATCCTCTCACCTCGGCCTCCCAAAGTGCTGGGATGAGAGGCTTGAGCCACCATGCCTGGCTGACATGTCCCTTTCTAAATGAAATACAACTACCAAAATCAGAAAATTAGCATCGAAATGTCATTGCCATGTCATCTTCAGATCCCAAATTTTGTCATTTGTCTCGATAACAAAAGGACTGAGTCCAGAATCAAGCATTGTATTTAGTTATTATACTCTTCAATCTTTCAGGCTGGAAGATGTCCTTAGTTTTTCCATTATTTTCGTGAATTTGACACTTTTGAAGATTCTGAGTAAGTTGTCTTGGTAGATGTTCTGTTTTCTGCGTTCTCATTATTAGATTCAGGTTCTCTATCTTTGGCAGAAAAATCACAAACATGACGCTATGTTCATCTCGCAGCATTCTATTGGGGGGCACATTACTTGTTATGTTAAAATTGATTTCATGTTAAGGTGATCACTGCGAGACTGCTCCATCTTTCCTTCTTCATAAATCTATTTCAAGGAAGTACATTGACCTTCTACTTATTTATTTATGTTAGTGTGGACTCATAAATATTCATTTTATTCAATGAGTTATAATCTGCTGCTGTTGTTATTATTCATTTTGATCTTCAGATTGTCTCTCCCATATGGCCAGTGTAATCTTCTTCAGTCTGACTTCTCTTTTTGCTATGTCCCTGGTATTATTTGAGTGCTTTCCTACTTCTGCACAACGATACATTTCGGGCTCATTTTGTCTTTTTTATGGCCAGTTCTGAAGTCAGCTCTTTCTCCAAGAGGTCCTTAGTTTCTTCTAGTTGAGAATGGTATTTAGAAACCTAGATCCGGGAGGTAAGTGTGCCCATTGTTTTGGAGCTATCATTTTCTTAGAATCCAGAACCAAGGAAATATATGCATGTAAAAATCCATCTATCTATCTCTCCATCCACATATTAACATCTTTATTTTTTTTCTGTATATATCTATGAAACACTGAAACCTCCATTTCCAAAATGATACCACAGGGCCCATCGTAGTTTTTCCCCTTTTTGTATTTGTAACTACTTTTTGTGATACTGAAAAATCTGTCTCCCATGATCTTTATTTAATTAATTAATTTATTTATTTTTGAGTTGGAGTCTCCCTCCATCACCCAGGCTGGAGTGCAGTGGCACACTCACGACCACCACAGCCTCTACCTACTGGGCTCAGGTGACCCTTCCACCTCAGCCTTCCAGGTAGCTGGAACCACAGGCATGTGCCACTATGCCTGGCTGATGTTTTGATTTATTGTAGAGATGAGGTCTCGCCATGCCCACCCACCCCGCTCTGGTGTCCTGCTCACCTTCCATGAACTCTGAAACTGATCTTCAGGCCCCCTCAGGCTCTCTCTCTCACATCACCTAGAGATGCCTACCTAGCTAATCCCCATCTCGTGTGTTTGGGATGGAACTGTACAAGCAAGAAAGGGGAGGAAGGGAATAAAAGAGACGGGAAAGAAAGATGAAAAAGAGGAGGAGAATGAGACAAGCTTAAGATGCTTTTGAAATAGCTTCCTTGTTTGCCGTGTAGATTCTAATGCTATTGCAAATCACTTATCTAATTGAAAATTTTTTTATTTGAGAAACTAAAAATGAAATAACTTTACTTTAACTAACTAGACTTTACATATTTGACAAATATTTATTGAGTGCCTACCTCTGTGCTAGTATAATAAATTTTAGTAAAAACCCAATTAACTGCAGTTCTCAATTAATCAATATATTTTACTTACTTACTTGCTTTCTGGGGAAATTGGCCAATTATAAGAAACCACATTCAGATTGAAGATTTATTCAAAACAGGGTCAGTCATGGAGTCAGTATGGATTTTACTCTAATTCCTATGACTTATATATTACCCGATATAATGAGAAATGATATTCAGCATTATGAACCTTAAAAAGTATATGAAGCTCACTCACAAATAAAACATTGTCCTGCTAACTACTGACATTTTAGAAATCTTTTCAACAAATATAGTTGTATTCAATTAACCATAAAATCATATTCCCTCAACATCCAATTTCTAGTTTATTTATTCATTTAACAAATATTTATAGAACCTTTATAGATTCCACGCACTGTGAAAGAAAAATCTGTCAAACAAAGGTCATGTTCTGAAGAAACGTACTATCTAGCAATGGGGAGAAAGGCAATTAACAGGCGACACATCGGTATCACGTTATTGAAAGTGCTAAGTCAAATCAAGAGAAGTGAAGAAACAATATGAACAACTGGGAGTGATGGCAGGTGCGTGTCTTAGATGGGCAACTTAGTCTTTTCTTGTCATTGGTTTATCACTTATCTTTTTCTCAGGATGAGAGATACATGATTCTCATATTCGTTTTCTGTTTGTCTCGAATATGTTTGAGTCCACATGTATGTTTGGGTCCATTTTGCAAAGATTGGAAAGATATCAATCACAAGGGTAAATTGAGGAAGGTAGAACAGGGTAACTGGGGAAGCAGTTTGAATGGATTCTAAAACTTTCTTTTATTGATTGGGTTTTCTATGTGAGTTATGTTATCTTCATAATCTTGAAAAGCATTTTTGTTTTAGAAAATATTGTTATTGTGGTTGAATTCTACTTCAAATAGTATGCTGATACAGCTCATATGTTCCAGAGCAAGAAAGGATGGGAATAAAAATTTTGTGACGGGCCAAAAAAACCTATCTACTGTTAGTAGTCACTGTCTGGATCAATATGTTTCACTAACTCTTCCAATAGTGACTCTATTTTAATCACTGAAATTGTAAATATGGTCCCAAAGTCTTCTATTATTCTTAAGCAAAAGTGGGTCATTTTAGTCCTTAGCTCAATAAGTCTCTGCCTATTCCAATGATACCATTATATTTTAAAGAATTAAAATTATCAGATAAAAGGCAACAAAAGTAAGCATGTGAACGCAGCTGAATTCTAGGGTTGATTAGTAAAGGCAGCAGTGTTCACATGTAAAAGAAATAGGCTTGGACAAGGGATTTTGAAACTTAGCTTAAACTCTTCCAAGTTCTTGCTATGAATTTTGGACAAATTGCTCTTACTTTCTTCTCCCTTGTCTTCTCTTTGGCAAAATGAGGATAATGTCAACTTGTGTCTAAAGTGACCTTTTAGAAACAAGATTTCCAGAATTAAAACAAATGAAAATCTCCAATAAAAAGATTTCTACCGGGGGGGGGGGGCGGGTGAGGGGGATGGGATTAATGGTGGTGGGTATCTATCTGAGGATGGGGAGACACCTCTTATCAACAAGGGTACCTGAGCGAAATATTTTTGTATGCCTAACCCCTAACTGTACCCCACTATAACATAATAAAATAAAATAAAATAAAATAAAATAAAAAAAAAAAAGAGAGAATTGCTGAATTCAGAAATCATGTTTACAGCAGTCAGCTGATCTACTGGTCCAGTAACACTGAAAAAAATAAAAAAAGGAACTTCAGTTCTTATGATTTATTTGGTGAATGATTTCTCATCCCAAATACTTACAAACCATGTCTGAAAATGATTTATGCTAAAATCATTATTCTGTGTTCATATAATTCACCTTCCTGTGTTTATTTAACAACTCCCTCTTCTTACCTGACCCATGGTTTTGTTATTCAAAATGTCAATATGTGGGCCATTAAGTGCTCATTTCATATATTTTTCTACACCCAGAATTTTTAAACAATATCTGACAGATGGCTGTGTATCTAGTTAGAAATGTTTCCCTGAGAAGTTACTCCATAATCTTCTGCAACCAACTGTTCAAATATCCAGCTGTCCCTCCTAATCAAGAAGTATTTATTTAGATTTAACCAAAGAAGAAAATTAAATGTTCAAAAGTAAAAAAAAAATCACAATGATTCCTCAACATGTCAGTCTTAGCAACAGATTCAAGGAAATCACAGAGGCCTAGTTATTTTTTAGGAGATTTAGAGTTTGTAGTTCAATTTTGAAAGTTCAGTTTCTGATACAGGGAGTATTAATATTGAGACTTAAAAATAATGTTCATGTCTACATTAAACCTGTCCAGAAATCTGTAGTCTTCAATGTGTAGAGACAAGTTTTGGCATAGTTCAAAGGGTAGTGCTTAAATTCAAGGTCCAGTGGGAATCATGCAGTACACTTTCTTAGATCCTAAGATATTACCAGTTTGTCAAAACAGTCAGTGAAATTTAATAACAGCAAAGGCTCCTGAACCAAGGACTTGGGGAGTCTTAGTGATGGGACAAATCTCAAGAAATCTGAACTACCTTTATTCTTACTGATGACTCAGTGCTTCATGGTTCCTTGGAAAGTTTTATTTCTCAACGTGTAGAGTGAATAAGTGATACTATAAAATCACATTCCTCTTCCTCACTTAAAACTCTCAACAATAACCTATCTCTGGACACCTGTTTCCCATATGCTTGCCTAGATATCTATGCACTCTTATTTGAAAATAAATTCATCAGAGGTCGAATAGCTCCTTATAGATTGTGAATTTTAGACCTCTATTCAGCACTTTATAAAACATTGTGTATATAAAAGAATTTAATATATACCATTACAATCGATTTTGATTCAAATTTATCTTAGTAAATTTAAACAATTTGTTCTTGCATCTCTGGAGAAAGAGAAGATTAAGACTTATCAATTCAACAAACATTTGAAAAGCTTAACGTAATCTCCTTGTATTTTAACCTTTATTATTCCACAAACAAAGACTGAATATGTATTCTCTTCTCAGATGTTTTTCTTTTATTCAGAACTTTTAACCCATCCTTGCAACAGTGATATCCACTCTCACCTAAAATTCCTATGCCAAACTTGTCTTTGCCAAAAAAAATTTTCTAGATTAATCTTATCAGCTTCAATTACCCTATCCCATTTTTTAGCACATAAAATTTCCACATTTATTATTCTTCCTAACTATATAGTTTATATAATTATGATATGCAACTTACAAGAGCAGGAAGCACAAAATTATCAGTGTCTCAGGTTTTCTGTCAGGGCTTTGAGGCAAGTGTCCCATGACCACGAGTTAATGACAAGCACTGAATACTATACTCATATCTCCTTGAGGATATCTAAGCATTCATTTACTAGTTATGCAGTCTCCCAATTTTAATTACTAAGTTGAAGGCTAATCCAAGAGGGAGTACACAAATGAATTCTAAGAGACATCTCATATGCATGTACCATTATTCACTGTGTATTATTCTCAACTCAAAGTAAATGACCTTGAATTCAGGGGTCTATAAACATTCATTGAGAACTCACACAAGCTTCTATAATTTAACTCCTTTTCCAACTTGCTCAGACAAATAAAGAAAAAAGACAATCCACATTATCAAGCATTTCAAGGTTTAAAGGAAACCAAATTCATGACCTTCCAAGTTCTGAACCCAATGATAAGTCTTGAATTTAGGAGGGTATTTAGTGAGTATAATTGTTTTCCTCCTGTATTGGAGACCGAGCTTGGGCCCACAAAGTTAATGAACTGAATTGATTTTATTAACCAATTTGCAAGAAAAGTGGGTGGAGTGTGACAAGCACAGAGCAATCTGATGAGCACACTTTCCAGAAGAGAACTACAGAGAACAGTCACCTCTAACAAAGAAGCAGGTTGCAGCCATGGCACCACATGTACCATTACTTCCAACACACTCATCTCAACCGATGGAGTGATTGGGATGTCAGCTTCTCTAGTATTAACGTGTTAATCAAGGTTGAGTTGACTGAAGAAGCCTGAGTGAGGGAGTTTTCCTTTTTGTATTGCCTCTGCTGAGAAGTCTGTTCCTGTAAAATGAGAAAACACTCTTGGAGTTGTACATTTTGTAGGTTTGGACAGATGTATAATGCCACGTATTCATCTTTACAGTATGATGGAGAGTCTCTTCACTGTCTTAAAACTCCTGTATGTTTTGCTTATTCGTCCCTCCTTATCCCAAACTCTGTTAATGACTGATCTTTTTGCTGCCACCATAGTTTTCGCCTTTTCCAGAATATCACAGAGTTCCAAGGAAAGGTACCAAGGTACCAAGATTATTCCACTCATACTGTTTTTTGAAAGACTGGCCCATGTAGGTTAGGACTTTTCATGATTTAAAAATATGCAATCAAAGAAAAAACAACAACATTCATGGTAATGATAAAAAATTTAGAGCAACATATCACATAAAAGAGAAAGCAACTCAAAAAACTGACTCTAGGAAGCAGCTGAAAATACTATTCTCAAATAAATTGCATTTGCAAGGAAATTAATAAAAACATAGCTTAAATAAAACAGAAATTGATAAACAACAAAATGTGATGAGTAAAAGGATTTGGCAGAGTTATGAAAATAAATAGGAAAAAAGAGGTATTGAACAAGTTAAAAACGTTTACATGTAGCAAGATACAGAGGAGATACCAACAAACACAAACAAACAAACAAGCAACAACAAAGATCACAGCCTCAATAACAATCACATGAAAGACAGAGATAAACAGCAGAAAGATGAAAGTCAACAGAGAAAAGAGAATAGACATGGCAGAGGATAAAGAAAGGGCAAGCGGAGAGATAAACAACAAAATGTGATGAATAAAGGATTATAGACAAAGCCAATAGATATTTGCAGGCTTGCAAAAGAAATCCCAATAAATGACATGGGCACAATTTTGAAAATATAGTCTAACAATGTTTTTATGTAGGGGGCGAAACATTAGTTGAAAGGAAACCACTTTATAATGGAAAAAGTACTTTCTAATGACATTTTTGAACTTGAAGATAAAAATATTAATTTATGTGAGCATTCAGGCCTAGGCAGCAGCTCAATACAAAGGGTACATTTGAAAAACACTGTGCAGTTAGCAGGGAGTACAATATATATCGTTTTGAAGGAACGAGGGCACTCTGAGCATTGTGTAAATGATTAAGATGCAGGAAATGCTCTTAACTATGCAAGACCTCTGCACTTTTCGCCAACATTGTTGTGTCTTTGGGGGATACCTGTGGAGCCCATATACTGTGGGCTTGTGTGTGCTTCAAACAGAAACAATAAGATATGACTCAGTTGATCAAAATAGAACCAAAATATAGTGAACACATGAGAAAGTACTAACAGTAATACTGAACCTGGAAAGTTAACATGATGAGGACATTAAACATTATTAAATGAAAAAAAGCATAACCTTGATGGTTTTACAAAAGATTTTATTTTAAAGAGCAGTTTTAGGTTCACAACAAAATGAATAGGAAAGTACAGAATTCTCCCACACATCCTGCCTCCACACATGCACAGCCTTTCCCATTATCAACATCCCCCATGAGACTGGTGCATTTGTGGTATTTGACAACCCTCCATTGACACATCCTAATCACACAACAGCCATAGTTCCCAAAGGCTCACTCTTGGTGTTGTACACTTTGTAGGTTTGGACAGATGTATAATGCCACGTATTCATCTTTACAGTATGATGGAGAGTGTCTTCACTGCCTTAAAACTCCTGTATGTTTTGCTTATTCGTCCCTCCTTATCCCAGACTCTGGTAATGACTGATCTTTTTGCTGCCACCATAGTTTTCGCCTTTTCCAGAATATCACAAAGTTGCAATCATATGGTATGAAGCCTTTTGAGATTAGCTTTTGTCACTTTTGGTAATAATATGTACTTACAGTGTCTTCATGTCTTTTCATGGCTTGAAGGCTCATTTCTTTTCAGTGCTGAATGATGCTGCATTGTCTGGATGTACCACAGATTGTTTATCCACTCACCTACTGGAAAACATCTTGGTTGCTCCAAATTTTGGTGATTATGAAAAAAAAAACTGCTATAAGTATCTATGTACATGTTATTTTTCTGGACATGTTTTCAACCCCTGTGGGTAAATACTAAGGAATATGATTGTTGGATTATACCATAAGAGTGTGTTTACTTTTGAAAGAAATCACCAAGCTGTCATCCAAAGTGGCTGTGCCATTTTGCATTTCAACTAGCAATAAAGGAGAGTTCCAAAACCTTGACAGAATTTGCCACCTTATTAGGTGTGTAGTTGTATCTCATTGTTGTTTTCATTTGTATTTGCTTGATAGCAAATAATGTGGAACATTTTGTCATATGTTTATTTTCCAGTTGTATATCTTCTTTTGTGAGGTAACTAGTAAGGTTTTTGGCCCATTTTATTTATTTATTTATTTTTACTGTAGTGTTTTAAAGTGTGCTTTGTATATTTTGGAAAACAACTCTTTACCAGATGTGTCTTTGGCAAACATTTTCTCCAAGTTGTGGCTGTCTTCTCATTCACTTGACATTGTCTTTTACAGAGCAGAAGTTTTTAATTTTAATAAAGTCAAGCTTGTCAGTTATTTCTTTCATGGATTGTTCCTCTGGTATTGTATCTAGAAAGTAATTGCCAAACCCAAAGTCATCTTGGATTCCTTCTATAGTTTTTGCATTTTATATGTAAGTCTGGACACATTTTGAGTGAATTTTTGTGAAAGATGGAAGGTCTGTGTAGACTAATTTTTTACAGGTGGATGTTCAGCTGTTTCAGCACTACTTGTTGAAAAGACTATCTTGGTTTCATTGTATTACCTTCGTTTGTCAAAGTTTAGTTGACTATATTTATGGGAGTCTATATCTGGGCTCTCTACTGCATTCCATTGATCCACTCATTTGTTGAATATTGCAATGTCTTGATTGCTGGAGCTTTATAGTCCGACTGTGTTCTCCTTCAACATTGTGTTGACCATTCTGCATCTTTTACCTCTCCATATAAACTTTAGAATCATCCTGTAAACATTCACAAAATAACATTTTGGGATTTTGATTGAGATTTAATTTTGGGGGGGATTTTGGTTGAGATTGCATTGAATTTATAGACCAAGAAACTGATCAGGAAACTGACACCTAGGCAATATCAAGTTCCTATCCAGGGATAAGAAAAACAAGGAATATCTTTTATTTTACTAAGCTGTTCTTTGATTTCATTCATCAGAGTTTTGCATTTTTTCCTATACATCTGATGTATATTTTGTTAGATTTATGGCTAAATATTTTATTTCTTGGAGCACTAATGTGAATCATATTGTGCTTTAAATTTTTTAAATTTTATATATTTTATCTTGTTTTAAAGATGTGGGGTACAATTCAGGGTTAGGTATACATGTGGACATCGTACAGGTAAAGTTTGAGCCTCCCTTTGATCCCCACTTTGCCTGGTTTGAGATCAGGAACCCTGCTACTGCCAATCTCTTCCTTTTGGCATTACAATAAATGTTCAGGGTCCACTTATGAGTGAGAACATGTGGTACTTTGTTCATTGTTTCTGTGATAGATCACTGAGTATTACAGACTACATTCTGTCCAAGTTGCTACGAAGTCCATATATTTGTCCTTCTTTATGGCTGCGTAATATTCCATTGTGTATACGTATCACAATTTTTTATCCAGTCCAGTTTCGATGGGCAGTGCAGTTGGTTCAAAGTTTTTGCTATTGTGAACAGTGCTGCAATAAACATGTGTGTGCCAGTATCTTTTTTGTAGAATGATTTGAGTTCCTCTGGGCATATTCCCAGTAGGGGGATTACTGGATCATATAGAAGGTCAATGTATAGTTTTTTTAGAGATTGCTACACTGTTTTCCACAGAGGTTGAACTAGTTTCCATTCCCACCAGCAAAGTAAAAACGTTCCCTTTTCTCATGCTTTTAATTTTGAATCCCATTTTTTCATTGCTGGTATTTAGGAAAGTGATTGACTTTTCTATATCAACCTTGTAACCTGAAACCTTGCTATAAACATTTACAAGTTCCAGAAGTGTTTTTGTTATTATTTTTAATTTTGTACATAAACATGTCATGAGTGAACAGAGACAGTTTTATTATTTTTTCCAATTATTACTTTCAATCAACATGTTTTAATATTTAAACTGGATTTCTTGTGAACAAATTATAGTTGAGTCTTGTTTTATTATTCATTCTGACAATCTCTGCCTTTTAATTGGTATATTTAAACCACTGGCACTCAAAGTGATTGTTAATATGTTTGGATTAATATATTGTGTATTTGTTTTTGTTTTCTATTTGTTTCTCTTGTTCTTTTTTCCTTTTTTTGCTTTTTTATTCTTTTTCTATCTTTTGTGGGCTTAATTAAACATTTTATGTAACTTAACTTTTCATCCTTTCCATAATATCCATTACAATTCTTTCTCAACTTTTTTCCTGGTTTCCCAAGAGTTTGCAATATACATTTAAAACGAATCTGAGTCAGCTTTAAGTAACATATCACTTTAAGTGTAGCATATTTTATAATAACAGAATAATTCTAATATTTCCCTTTCATTTCTTACATTATTACTATCATTCATTATATATATATATATATATAAGCATACACAGGGATATGTATCACATTATATACATATTTTTATATAAATTAATGTAAGCATATACACTCGCACTTTTGCTATTATTATTTGAATAAACTAATATCTGGTAGGTCAATTAAGTAAAATAAAGATACAAATTTTTATTTTAGTTTCACTTATTTCTTGTTTCTTTATTTGTAAAGACCTGAGTTTCTGACATATGTAATTTTATTTCTCTCTAAAAAAAGTTTTTTAACATTTCTTGCAAGGGAAATGTATGGACAATTCCCTCAATTTTTATTTGTCTGAGAAAGCCTTTACTCCACTTTTACTTTTGTAGAATAATTTAGCAGGACACATAATTCTTGGTAGTTTTTCTTTCAACACTAAATATTTCATTCCATTATCTTCTTGCTTGAATGATTTCTGAGAAGAAATCAGAGGTAATTCTTATCTTTTTTCCTCTATAGATAAGTTTCCCACCTCCAACTCCAGTCCTGCTGCTTCTTTTAGCATTTTTCTTTAGCTTTGATTTTCTATTGTTTGAAAATTATATGCCTAGGTGGGGGGCCTTTTCTTTTTTTTTTTTTCATTTATCCTTTCTTGGTGTTCTCTGAGCTTGATGGATATGTGGTGCTGTGGTGCGGTGTTCAACATTTGCTTAGGGAAATTGTCAGTTATTATTATTTCAGATATTTCTTCTGTTTCTTTCTTTTTCTTTTCTCTCTGGTATTTTCATTATGCATGCTACAAGCTACAACTTTTGTTGTTGTCCCACAGTCCTTGGATATTCTGGTCTATTTTTTTAAGTCTTTGTTCTCTTTACTTCTCAGTTTTTGAAGTTCCTATTGATATATCCTCAAGCTCAGAGATTCTTCCCTCAGCTGTGTCCAGCCTATGAATAAACTCATCAAAAGTATTCTTCATTTCTGCAACGCTGGTTTTAATCTGTAGCATCTCTCTTTGCTTCTTTCTTAGGGTTTCCATCTCTTCACTTACATTACTCATCTGTTCTTGAATACAGTCTACTTTATCCATTAAAGCCCTTAGCATATTAATCATGGTTGTTTTAAATTTCTGGTCTGATAATTCCAGCACCTCTGTCATGTCTGATTTGAAGCTTGTGCTGTGTTTTCAAGTTGTGTTTTTTGTCTTTCGGTCTGCCTCATGATTTTTTTCTTGATAGTAAGAGGATATGATATGCTAGGTAAAAGGAATTGCTGTAAATAACCTTCAGTTATTTGGTTGTAACGTGTGAGGGGAAGGAAAGCATTCTATCTGTAGTCCTATGATAAGGTCTCCGTCTTTTGGTGAATCTGTGTTTTTCAACAGTGAACTTCCTAAGTATCTCATTTTTTTTGTCCCCTCCTGGGTAAAAGACTAGATGGAGCTAGATTTGGGCATTTCCCTTCCTTCGGGTCAGTTAGGATCCGATAATGCTCTCCAGGTTAGGCTTTGTTCAAGTTTCCCCTGAGGGCAGACCTTGTTAAGAACATAATTGCTGCTGGTGGGTGGCCCAAGCCTGTAATCCCAACACCTTGGGAGCCCAAGGTGACGGGATTGCCTGAGTCCAAGAGTTTGAGAACAGCCTGGGCAACTTGGTGAGGCTTCATCTCTACAATAAATCATAAAAAAAAAAAAAAAAAGAAAAATTAGCCGGGTGTGGTAGCAAGCTCTGTAGTTCCGGTTATTTGGAAGACTGAGGCGGAAGGATTGCCAGAGTCCAGCAGCTGGATGCTGGGGTGGCCGTGAGTATGCCACTGTGCTCCAGTCTGGGCGACGGAGTGAGTCCAACTCAAAACAACAACAACAAACAAACAAACAGACAGAAAGCTCCAGAAAACCAGAATGCTATGGTGCATTTCAGAATGATTCTTTTATTCCTTTTGCCTGTTGGAGCAGTGAATGAATTTTTCCATTACTTACTGTGGGAAGGTAATGAGTTCCTGGAGGTAACTCTCACAATATTATGGGGGCTTCCCTATAGTTGGGTACCCCTATAGCTTTTAACTCTCAGCCTTGTCCTCACCGAGCTTCCAGCAATCTGCCAACTGTGGCCCAGGTTTTCGTGTCTTGGCACTCATTTCTGCTGTGGTTTCTCTTGCAAGTCTCTGCTTCAGTCAGCTGTGACTCCCTGTATTTGTCTTTCTTCCCAATCATGGAAACAATGGTTTGTCCTGTGCCACCCCCTCTCTTTAGATACAAGAAAGGTTGTTGTTAAGTCTGTTAAGATTTTTACTTGTTAAGATGCAGGAATAACTTCCAATCTCCTTACATAAGGAGCTGAAAACCTCATCTTACTGCTTTTAAAACAAAAAGTCCTGAAACCTAAATCACAAATTTTTGGAGGATGATCATCATCAATAACTCAAAAAACAACACATGCTGCAGAGGACCTGGGGAAAGGGGAACTTCTACACTGTTGGTGGGAGTGTAAACTAGTATAACCTCTGTGGAAAACAGTATGGCGATTCCTAAAAGATCTAAAAATTGACCTTCCATACGACTCTGCAATCCCCCTTCTGGGATTATACCTGGAGGAACTCAAATGACCTTATAAAAAAAGATATCTGCACATGTATGTTTACTGCAGCTTTATTCACAATAGCAAAAACGTGGAACCAACCATGCTGCCCGTTTAAAAAGGACTGGATTTAAAAAATTGGTATATACCTAATGGAATATTAGACAGCCACAAAGAAGGACAAAATTATGAACTTTGCAGCAACTTGGATGGATTTAGAGTCAACAATACTCTGTAACCGATCACATAAAGAACTGAGTACCTCATGTTCTCACTCATAAGCGGACCCTGAAAAATTATCATAATACTATAAGAGAGGGATTGGTATTAGTGGGAAACTCTCAGGGGTGGGGGGCCACACTTCATCAATAAGGGTACATGATTTCAAACCAGGTGAAGTGGGGACCAAAGTGAGGCCCAAACTTTACCTGTACCATGATCATTTTTATACCTAACCCTAAATTATATCCCACATCTTTAAAATAAAAAATAAAAATTTATAATCAGCGACTTCACTGTATTCCTTTGACACGTAGTGTTTTTTGCTGAGTTTTTTTGCAAGTATTTAAAATTTTATATTTTGGCTTTGGCTAATTATCTTTCAATTCATTTAACATAGTGGCTTATGTCTAGAATGGTAAAGACATGCTCTTATGCTTTTTTTTTAAAGAAAATTTTCCTATCGTTTCCTTATTAAACATAGCAATATTTTTCCTAGACCTATTTCACTAATGGCTTTTGTCAAGATTCATTTAAAGTATTATCAAATGTCTTTTGTGCACAAAAATTTGATCATGCAGTATATAGCTTTCTAATTTAAGCGGTTAATATGGTGAATTACAATACTTTATTCACTCATTTTAAGGCACTATATAAATTAGGATGATATGGGTCAGATCAGGAGCAGTTTATTTTGACATTTTGCTGGAATTTATTACTGCATATTTTCTTTATAACTAAATATCTTTACACTATCTTTTCTACTATCTTGATATCAAAGTGGCATAATCAGTAAGGCAAGTAGAAAGGTTTTTATTTTCATTTTCTATGCTCTAAAATTTGAACAGCAGCACAATTATTTGTTTAAATATGTAAAACTCTTTGAACCTAGACATTTCATTTGTTTTACTTTTCGTTTGGGAGGTGAGTATTGAGGAATATAAAATAGTTACACTTCTATTTAAATTATTTGAAGTTTTTTGGCCAATTTTTAAAATCTGTATTTTTTAAAAAGATGATTCAATTTTTCCAGACTAATAGCATGTTGTTGCTAAGACTGCTGTATTACAATTCTTTTTTTCTCCATTCTCTGTGATTGTTTACTTTTTTATTCCTAATTATGAGTATATGCGTTTTCTCCAATTTTCTTGATTAATCCAAGGAGTAGTTAACCTGTTTTACTATTTTGGAAGAATTAACTGTTAAGTTTATGGTGTTTCTGTTTTCTTGTTCTTGTAAAAAAAAATTCCAGTGTGTTGTTAATGTGTTCCTTACCTATCCTAAATGACTTTTTTTCCCCCTCCAAAAATTGTTGTTTCCAGGTGTCAGAATTATGATGCTGGTAATTTAGTGGATATGGCATTGAATCTGTAGATTGCCTTGGGTAGGATTGACATCTTAACTTTATTGATTTTTCCAATCCATAAGCATGGAATATTTTTCCATTTGTTTGTGTCATCATTGATTTCTTTGAGCAGTGTTTTGTAGTTTTCATTGTGAAGGTCTTTCACCTCTCTGGTATGGAAGCTGCTGAGGTATTTTATTTTTTTGGTTGCTTTTGTGAATGGTATTGTGCTTTTTATTTGGTTTTCTGCCTGTTTGTTGTTGTATAAGAATGCGACTGTCTTTTGCACGTTGGTTTTGTACCCTGAGACTTTGTCAAAGTTGTTTATCAGTGCAAGAAAGTTTTTGACAGATTCTCTTGGGTTTTCGAGGTGTAGAATCATTTTGTCAGCAAAGAGGGATAACTTGACTTCCTTTTTTCCTATTTGTATACCCCTGATTTCCTTCCCTTGTCTGATTGCTCTAGCTAAGACTTTCAACACAATGTTGAACAGGAGAACTTAAAGTGGGCAGCCTTGTCTTGTTCCGGTTTTCAGGGGAAATACTTTCAATTTTTATCCATTTAGCAATATGTTGACTGTGGGTTTATGATTGTAAATTAAAAACATAGAACTCCAAAGATTTTTTTGTAGTTATTTTCCTCAGAATTAGATGTGTATACAGTTTAGAAAGTTTAATAGTTATTCAAAGTCTGTTAAGCAAAATAAGGTGGAAGAGGCAACCAATATTACTTGTATTAGCTGATTATTTGATATTTATTCCCACTTGTCTATGGAATGGAATGCTTTTTTAGTTTTAAATATACTCTTTAAATTCCTAGTGAGGAAAACAGAACTTACCTCTTTTTCTTACTCTTTTTTTCACACATTCCCACCCTTCCATCCCGTCACGCTTCTAAAAAATTTTTATGATGATTTTGGTTACATTGAAAGTCAGTATTTTGACTAATACTGTTATGATTAAATAAGTGCCATTTATAGCTAAGTCATATACTAAACCATTATTACTTTTCTTTACCGATCAAATCATGGGTCACAAAGGTTTTACTTGGTAGGAGCAAAAACCAATAATCATAAATTAAATGTTTTACTGATTTGACAACCTAAAATTTAAAAAAATGCATGGTATATGAATATATATATATATGTCAAGAAATACTGGAAACCCTTTGAAATTTAAACTACAATAAGAAAATATTTTCTTAATATACTGTGGTCTTTCAAATCAACATGAATAAACAAATTATTCACTAAAAGAGAAAAAATGGACTAATGCAATTCAAAAAAGGAAGGACACATTTGAAATGAACAATAAGCAAGAAAACATGTGACCTTCACTAGTATTTCAAAAGATGCTAGCACAATGCCTATGACATGTCATTTTTTTCCTCATCAAATCGTCAACACTGAAAGAAGAAAAGAGGTAACATTTCATGTTGAGGAAGGTTTGGTTATAGGCCAGCACTATGTCATAGATTATGTTCCTCCAGAAGACAAACAAGAATTTAAGTACAGAGGAATCATTTTGGGAGGTGGGGCCAGGATTCACTGGCAGGAAAATTAATATGCGAGACAAAAAAAGTTTGGTTGCCCTTTTGTGAAATTGAAGGTCATCTCAACCTAGGAAACTCTGGAAGGTGGTTGATTAATCTATCTCACATCCCTTTCACCTAAGAAACCTGGAACCTGGGGTGCTTATCCTTCCAACCACCCACCATCTGCAGAGTACTACTCCCATGAGGATGATCATTTTGGCACTACCAGTCTACCTCCTATGTGTGGGCCTAGAGAAAGCCCTTAAAGGGAGAGCTACAGATGCTTGCAACTGAACGTTATCAACAAACATTAAACTAGTAATTGTCAAGGAGGTGTGGTAAGGGCCCCAACAGTACTTCATAACATGATCATGCAATGCAAATGGGTTGAATTGTTATGATATAATCTTTCCATAAGGCATCTATCTATTCATCTGTCTATCTTGTTTATCTATCTACCAAACTACTCAGCTATCACTGTCTACATGTGGCTAGCATTATGGAATTATGAAAATTAGTCAAACTTGTGTTCATTTGACGGTCAGATCTTTGTGTTTAGTACACATTATTTTTTTCTGAAATTAAAATGTCTCGATTTGCAACCTTATAACCTATGCAAATTCATGTTTTTCTCTGTAATAACAGCTATTAGGAAATCAATTTCCTAAGTCTTTATAGCAATCTTTCAATTTTCCATGTTTTCTGTATGCCTGTAAATATTTACCTGCTAATCTAGCAATCATCATTTAGTCACATTACTTAAGTTTTTAAAAGTGTTATTTTACTAGGATCATGTGGGGCTGATTTATTTATGTGTTTTTCTAATCCTGTAAGGTTATCATACATGTATTTCCTTGCAATCAAATATATTCCTATTATTCTACATTCTAGATTTTAGAATTCTTTCCCACCTGTTACTTTTGTTGGAGGTTTCAAAGTTTTAAACCTCATGTTTAATGTGATCCAAAATTATTCTTCTTCAATGTAGCCATTTTATTTGTTTATTTTTTTAAATCTGGCCTTGAATCATTGTTATCTACAAATTATCTTGTATAATTTTAAAACAATTTGATGATACTCTAGAAACTCAATTTACTATAAAGTGGATACAGTGTTCAACAAAATATTTCACTGTTCAAAAAGTATGCAAATTAGATTTAACACTTCTAACTTTTTTGACCTCACGTTTTTACTGATAGTACGATATCTGCTTTATTTTTCTGTAGTTGGCTTTTTCATCTTCTATTTTTTAAAGTTCTGCTATTAGTCTTCTCTCTTCTGAGTTTCATTGTTTTCTTACTCTTTATTATCACAGTTTGCATTTAAATTTACTTTTGTCCTGCCTTATGCTTTTCATCAGTGATAGACTTTTCTTATATTTATTCCTAGTGACCTGACTTAGATCCCTGGTTAAGTTTCAGACTTTAATTGAATCACTTTCCAATTCAGCTAAGTTGTTTTCTTATATTTATTATTCTCTTATTCATTAGTGTCACTTTTTCTTGCACCTGTGTCTTTAAGATTATCTTGCTCCCCTGAGTTAGTTTGTCTCTCATGTCTCGGAAAGATTCCTTTCCCATATTTTCCTATGCTTCTCAATGGTTGGCATAATTAAAAATTCACTTTCTTAAACTGGGTGTGGTGGGTGTGCATCTATAGTCCCAACAACTCAGGAGGCTGAGGTGGGAGGATCCCTTGAGCCTAGGAGTTCAAGGCTACAGTGAGCTTTGATCTCTCCACTGTATTCAAGCCTAGATAAGGGAGCCAGACCCTGCCTCAAAAACAAACAAACAAGCAAACAAAAATGGACTTTCTTGGTGTTTCTGCTTTCCCATCTTTCTGTTAAAAACACAAAATTAATGAATCTGTAATCATATTATTGAGCTTATTTCCTTTGACTTTGATTGGCATAAACTGTGGTAAAGCAGCAGTAGCCATGAAGGAAACTTGGGCAATAGGACCGAGATTCTCAGTTCAACTTTTCTTCCCTCCCCTCGATATTTTTCCATATGAATTAAATTGCTGAGACATTCAGCCTTAATAGGACACTATTTCATGTTTTTATGTCTTGTCTCCACCAAGCCTGTACCATTCTCAAGGAAAAAATGCCTACTTAAGACTACGTCTTCTATAACATTGCAACTCAAAGTGTGTACCCAGACATTTATATTGAGCATTCCCTAGTAAGCATGCTAGAAATGGAAAATCCCAGGTTCCACCCCCAGCACAGTGAACTGAGATTTTAATTTTAGCAAAATTTTCCTGTGATTTGCAAGTACAGTATGTATTGAGAAGCACAGACACGCCACGCGTCTTACAGGGTGGTAAACACTAGTAAATCATTGTTGTAGGTCTTTAGTCATTTCTGAGCTAATGTGGGCAGACTGTGAGCAAGATATATATCTTTCTAAAATAACGAAAATATTCACCTTCCAAATTGTCAAATATCTGCATCTAATAAGCTTTGATTACAAAATTAAATCTGTAATTTAACTTAAAAGACTTTTTTTGGTTACATGTTTATTTTAAAATTTCAGTAGTCAAATTTGAAATTTGATGTCATAGAGTTGAAACATTAATTTTTCAGCAATCTTAATTGATGTATTTATTTTGTGATTACTTTAATAAATATTTGTAATTCTAAACACAGGGTCTACTTTCAAGTGATGTCAATTACAAAGCATGATGTTTTGAAAATACCTGATTTTCCTCAAACATTTTCCTCTTCCTCTTCCTTTATATGCTTCTGGAATAAGCTAAATCAGTTTAAAAAAAATCAAAGTGCTAGAAAATAATAGTATTAACCAACTTACTCCATTTTTTTTAAAGCTTCCATCTTAGTTGCCTGCCTGACCTAAGAGTCACCCCGCAATGCCTACATGTGATTACCGTAATGTTCCCATGACCACAGACCCCCAGCTTTGTCCCCTTTGGGCAGGTCGTACTGACCGTTTTCTGCTGACTGTTACAAAACTCCCTAGCCATAAGTTCCATGTAATTGTATGTTTTGTTAACTGAAATCAAATGTTACGCTGTGCAAAACCCCACTGTTACATTTTCATATTTTGTTCTTATATTTTGTTAGTAACCTAACCGGGGTAACTCCATTGTGTAATGATTCTTCTACCTTGTCTCTATGTAACTATATCTTGTTGGCAGAACTCCAGGGACTTTCCGGTCACCGGCTATACCTGGGACATACAATTAATCAAAACTCCCTAACAATCGAAAGTCCCCATTTTAGTTGTCAAGTTGTTAGTGGCTGCTATGGTCACTAAGTTGCTGTGTAGTCAACACTGCAAACTTTACCTATAAAAGCTTGTCACAAACTGCACTAGTTTGTCAAGAGCTCTCCTGGCATGAGCCTCTCTTGACTGCATGCTGATAATTACAGATTCACATACAATTGTACAGAGATCCCATGTATCTTTTAATGGTCACATTGCAAAATTATCTTGCAATGTCACAACCAGGATATGGACATTGATACAACCACCAATCTGAAACTTGGCATACTGGAGTGACTTCTTCTCGCTTTCTCAGTCATAGCACTTCATACTTCATATTATGACTGAATTTTTAAAAAGTTGCTCATGGATGTTATATACCATTTCAGATTTTTTTTTCTTCTTCCCTCATTTAATCAATAAATCGCCTAAATTTAATTAAAAAATAAATTGGATAGATAGTTCTTATAGATTATTTTACTTACTGTTTTGGTATAATAGCAGAACAAACACTTTTGCAAATATTTGCACTATCAAATGTCTATTTTTGACTTGTTTTACTGTTATTTTAAAAAATAGATAATTGTTAAATCAACCACAAAGGCATTTTTATGAGAACTAGTTTGTTTCTGCTACTTATAATAGAAACCTGGAACTGAGTAAGTTATTTAAAAATATAGTTTATTTCTTGCATTTCTGAAGAATGAGAGGTACAAGGCCAAGAGGCTGCATCTGATGAGGGCCTTCTTGCTGATGGGCGCTTACTTCACAGTCCTGAGGTAACACAGGGCATCACATTGGGAAGGGACTGAACATGCTCACATGCTAAATCAAGTCTCTCTTCTTATAAAACCAGGAGTTCCCCTCCAATGATAACCTATTATTCTATCACCCCATTAATCCATGAATGAATTAATCTACACATGAAGGCATAGCCCTCACGATCTAATCACTTCTTAAGGGTCCCATCTTTCAATATTGCTTCATTGCAGATTAAATTTCCAACACATAAAATGTGGGAACACATTCAAAACCATAACAGAATCATCCTTAAATTTTTTAGCATACGCAGTCTCTTAGCAGTTATCAGTCTATTTCTTTATAGCTATTTCAAAATGATTGCTAATTGTTTTGTACATAAAAAAATTAAAGTTTTAAATCATAATTTATTACTGCATTTTACTCGTTCAATAACAGCAATTAATTTTTAAGAATTACATATTTATTAAAATTTTATTTATTTATTTTAATTTTTTAAAGATTTTTTTGAAATTTGATTGCAATAATTACAGATTCACATACAACTGTACAGAGATCCCATGTATCTTTTAATGGTCACATTGCAAAATTATCTTACAATGTCACAACCAGGATATCAACATTGATACAACCCATCAATCTCATTCAAATCTCCCAATTTTATTTGTACTGTACACATTTGTGTGTGTGTGTATGTGTGTGTGATATATTTACATTTAGATTTATACAGTTAAGCACATGTATGGGGTCATGCGTCTATCAGAACTGTCAAGATACTGAAGAATTCTATCACCACAAAGATCTCTTTATAACCTTGCCCTCAACCCCTACTGTTTCTAACTCCTGACTACCATCAATCTGTTCTCCATGTCTAAAATTTAGTCATTTCCAAATGTCATATAAATGTAATCATACAATGTGTTTCTATTGGGATTGGCTTTTTGTTTACTCAACGCAATTCTCTGAAGATCTGTTCAAGTTGTTGCATATAGTAGTGGGAATCTGCCTGGGGAATAGGGGGCACACCTCATCAACAAGGGTACCTGCATAATGAACATTTGTATACCTAACTCTGAATTGTACCCTACATCTTTAAAATTAAAAAAAAGTTATTGCGTATATCTATATTTTGTTCCTTTTTACTATTGCACAGCATGTTGTGGTACAGATGTGCCTCAGCTTGTTTAGCTATCCATATGTGGAAGGACATCTGAGCCTGCTTCCAGATTTCTGCTGTTACAAATAAAAATGCTTTGAACATTTGTGTACAGTCTTGTGTGGGAACATATGTTTTCATCTCATAAGTTTTAATTTAATTTGTACTGCAGTTGACCAATAATTCCAACATATAAGAGTGCATGAGGATGTTTTCACTTTAAGTTATATCACTATTTTAAAATGAACAATCAGATAATAACAATGATGATTCTGAAACACGCTATGACCATATAACTGATTAGATTTATTACCTAAGACAGTAATCAATGTGATTATATGATCAAACTCCTGCACAAGTTCAGTGTTTAATATAACTTTGGCTATTTAAACTTTTAAAGGTCTAAATAACAAAACTGAACTAAGTAGCAGATTTTTTTTGCCAAATGTTGCAGCCAAATCTTAGTACATTCTTAAAGCTTAGAACAAACCTACTAGGCAAATTAAACTGAACAGTTACCACCAGTCACCTGGTAATAGTTTAATGCTTAATTCAAGGTAGTAATTATAATTTTAAAAATGGATCTGCTATATGGTAGGTACTTTATAGACTTTGAAAAAGTATGTGTGTGTATATGTAGGTATGTTGGTATTTGTTTATTTACTGACTACCATCAATCTGTTCTCCATTTCTAAAATTTAGTCATTTCTACATTTAACTCATCAATTATCTATTCATTCTATCAAGTTATTTTTAAATACCTGTCATATGGCAGAACAAAAAACCAATGCTTGTACTTTAAAGATTAAATAATGTGATCTTTACTTTAAGAGAGCTCACTGTGTAGGGAATATATCTATATGGTGGAAATAAAAAGTGCCATGTTATAGTTGTGACTGAATAATACTCTTGGAAGATGGTAGTGGATAATTTTAGAGTTTATAATGATACAGAGAAAATAAAATTCTTTTGGCATTGAGTATCAGAATTTCTTTGTGAAGAAAGACAGAGACCTACTTTTAGTAAAAATATTTTCTTCTGGATCCATCCCGTTTGAGATCATTTGTATTTTACTTCCTTTCTCACACAGGTAGTTGACAATCTTCACTAATTCCCTGTTATGTGTCAGCTCTGAAAACAGAGTTATCTGCAACTTTTACTAGCTTTGATTTTTAAAGTTTATAAATTCTCAGAAAAACAGGTTTGTCCAAGCATGAGAAAAAACCCCATAGGTAGACATTGAGTTTACAAAGAAGCAAGAGAGCGCATGAGTGAGTCAAACTTCTTCCCCAAACTAAACTAGGTTCTCATGCCTTGGAGGAGAAATAGAGAGAGATTTTTGTTTCTCTGAGTAATATATCTTGAGGTCTGCTTTCTGGTAGAATCACTAGAAAGATGTGAGAGACCATGGGACAGGAAGTCTACCTGGTGTGTCACTTCACAAGATTTCTTTCACTCACACTTCAGAGCATCACCAATCCTGAACAGTCATTGGGACCGGAATGAGGGACACTTTGGTAACATATAGTATTAACTCACTAATATGGTGGAAGACTTGACTTGTGGAATAATCTAGACAAAAGGGAATCCTCTGAAATGATGGAGATTTGTATTTCATTCATCCTGGGAGAATGAGGCTCGCAATAAAATTATAATGGTTTTTACAACAAAAAGAGAAGCAATGGGTTATTGGAGTTGAGTGTGTGGTTTGAAAGTCATACCCACTCACAGGGTAACGTTGCAATAGAAACAGGGTATTAGTTTAAGATTCAGAGTTTTAGTGAAGAGGTTGTTCTTTTTTTATTGAAGAAGAGGAGGGGCTGCTGGAGACAATCACATCTAAGAGGAAGGGCCAAAGGAGAGAAAGAGCACACTTGGTGACACAGAAGCAGAGAAAAGAGATGGAATGCCTGAAGAGGAAATGGCCATGTATGCGTAGTAAATATCTCTAAAACTCCCTTAAGAACTCTTTAAAACTAACCACACAAACTTCTTGAAATGGTGAGTATGATAGGGTTTAAAATTAAAACAATAAAGGGGTTGATGTTTTCATGGTGATTTCAGTGAGCTAGACAGGCTGTGAGGCTGGGAAATACGAGACACCTAGGTTGCAAACTGATACTATTGCGGTAGCTAAAACTCAAGTTTGCCATGCTCTCAGTACTAGATATGTAATTAAAAGCTAGAGTTTGCATTCATCTGTGCAAAAGAAAAAAAAATTAATAAACCATGTTAATCTTTCTTTAAAATCAAGGTAAAGCGAAAATAAGAATGTATATTTTTATATAAACACACACATATATAAACAACCATTATTTTTCTCTCTCTATAGATGCACTATCTCTCTCTCTCTCTCTCTCTCTATCTATCTATCTACATACACACACATTTTTTGAAGTAAATTTCTGTTCTATTTATTGCTGATTTTATTTTCTACAGCATTGGCTTTATGTGAAAAGCTATATGCTATAGACTTTTAAAGATGGAACTAAGGTAATAAAAGTTGCTATGTGTTTTGGCAGTCACTGCTACAATGATCTATGGTGTCTCGTATCACCGAGCACCTACTGGGCCTTTGATTGTGTGCAATGATATAAAAACACTGTGCAATTTTTTTCACAGTAAGTATATTGAAAATCAAGCCATGCTGCAGATTCCATAGTATTATCACTTGTGTTATATACAAGAGGTTTAAAAAAGCCAACACCATGTTATTGAGGTTTCTCTCTAGGCTCAGAAATAAAAGGAAAAGAACATGCACATTAACTGTACTACAGTATCTAGTTACTATTGGTCTTATTTTTTCTTCATTCATCACCAGGAGAGTTTGACAGTTGTAGTTTGCTGGTGAGTAAGTCTTAGAGGAGGGAGACAGGTCACTTTGATGCTAAAATCAGCAAAGACTATAATATTAGCACTGATAGAGTTGTCAGATGATTGTGACAAACTCCTTTTTAGTTGGCTGGTTTTGCTTGTGAGCTTCTGGATGCTGAGAGACTTGTACAACACAAGCCTGGGAATCCTGTGAGGAAGCCAGACTTTGTGTCTGGGCATATTTTTTTCCAGGCACAAGAGTCACATTGCAGTCATGTGATCAAAGGGCAAAGTGCGAAAGATACTTCCAATGTTTATCCCTCAAGAAAGATTCTTGCATTGTGTAACTATCTTCCATGTCATTTTGAAATGTTCAGACCTGCCTTCAGAGAACTTCCTTGCCTATTCCTTAATTTTACAAAATGGCCTTAAAATTTTTGTCTGAGTGAAAGATGAGGGAATGGCAAGAAGATAAATTGATAGGGAAAGCAGTAGCAGAAAGGTTTAGACAAATTAGTAGAAGAAAAATCAATTATTGCTTCTTTCTATGGAGAGAAAAAATATGAAAACATAGAGTAGAAAATTAAACACATGCTAACTAATTAAGTCCTCTAATAAACTGACACAGTCCAGTTCACCAGGCATTTGTTGTGCTTAAATTGAGTACAAGCTGAACTAAGAAATTGACCTTAAATAGTGAAAATCTTGTCAGTGAAATGAAACATGCACAAGAGAGGTTAGATAATGACTAAATTCATATCATTGCAAACTAAAAGTAGTGACAAAGAAAATGAATTCATAGGACTTTGGAGGGAAGAGAACGTGAGGAGGCTGCATAAGCTCCATCTCTCCTCTGAGAAGCAAAGTACAGAAGAGTATTTTATTTTATTGTTTTATCTTATTTTATTTTTTTACTTTACTTTAGATAAGATTTCACTATGCTGCCCAGACTGGTCTCAAACTCTTGGTCTCAAGCAATCCTCCCACCTCGGCCTCCCAAAGTGCTGGGATTATAGGCTTGAGCACTGTGTACAGTACCAGAAGAAACTTTTGAATAGTCAAAGTGGGTAGTCTTCAAACAGAGGCAAAAATTTTCAAGGACTCCCCCCCCCCACACACACAAATAGAATTTTGCTGTATGTTCTTGGAAATGGGAAAAAATTAATAAAAGAAAAGTCACTTTAGGAAGATTTATCTTAAGAGACTGCAGACATCATACAGAGTAATATATCCAGTTATGTAGACCATGGCAAATGAAGAAGAGAAAATGTTTTAATTATCTTTGCTAATAAAAAGGAAAACATTCCTGTGTTGTTGCCTTATCGCTGAATGCTGAAATTCACTCTACCCTGATCTGAACGTCACCTTCAGAATCTGCATGGCCTCTGTGAACTAGGCCCCTGGAAGATGGAAGTTTCTCAGTAAAATCCTGGGCCCACAAGAGCCTAAGACACCCATGACAGTCTTTCTTGAGCCACCACAGAGAGTACAGGATATATGTCAAGTCCTTAGGTGACAAAGCCATCTCATTTACGATGCCTTCATCGTAATGATGTACACATTTCCATTGTTGTGTTTTTCTGAACTCCACTTATCACTTGAATTTTAATGCTAATTTAAAATTATTAGATGTTTACCCTGACATGCCACTGCCTCTGTTTCATGTCCTTTCTCTTTTCTGGACACCAGCTTTGACCCTTTGACTTGCAGCCTTCTCTCTGAGATAACTCCTGAAGGACATACATAGGTTCTAATTGAGGCAGAAATCTGCTTTCACATTTAAGATTTACCTGAGATAGTTAGCAATGAACTTGCTTTTCCTTTCAGAGACATGCTGTTTTCACATTCAGTCTTTGTGAATATAACTAGCTCCCAGCTGTGGCTCTGGGCTTGAGTGTCACGGCATCCACTCCCCTTTGGCTATCCTCTGATGATTTTGCACCCTGTTTTCTTTGAGCCTCATCAAATTGCTTGCTGTCTTCTGCCCATAACTTTACTCATGCCCACCTTTGCTTCTGTCAATGCCTGGATATTTTATTATTTTTTGAGGTTTTTGTTAGTTTGTTTTCATACCACTGCCACTGTGGGTCCTTAAAACATGTCAAAAACCATTTCAAAATCCACTGATTACAGAAAGTATTTTTTTCTGTTTACCTCATGCTATCATGCATTTCAAATAATTTCATTACTTTGTTAACACAATCTAGAGAGATTGAAAGCACACATTTGCATTCACTTTTAGCCCAATTTATTCCAAAATGAAATAATGATGTATATATACAGCAAGGTAAAAATTTTAAAAATCTAATTAAGTAAAAGAAAAACAGAGCCCAATGTAAGATTAATATTATTATGTCCTAAACTCTTAGGTAAGAATAGGACTCACAAGCAATAAGCAAAAGAGAAACATATCAGTTATTGGAATCGATTTCTAAAAACAAATTCTTTTGGTAAAGTACTGCTGAAACCAGAAAGACAGTCACATGTGAATCTCCCACAGGGAGAACAGTATGCCATGGAAGAGTAAGTATCACTAAGAATACCTTTATGATTATGGTAATCATTTACAGATTCTTAATAAATAATATTACTAAACCCTGTGTTCCTCACATATTTGATTAATTTTATAGATATGACTATTTTTATTTTGGAAAATATATTTACCATTGCTTTAAATGCAGGATTTTTAATTCAAGAAATTAATAATATAAATTTTATTTTTGTTTTAAGAAAGAAAAATAAAGTTTCATAATTAAACTGCCCAAGTCTGAGTCCAGAACAATTCTGAACTGAAGGCAACATAAAAATAATAAATAAATAAATAAAAAGCAGGCAAGGCCAAATCTTAAAAAAATGTTTTCCAAGATCAGTACTTACGGCTTCCCCTTTCAAAATTTACTTATTTTCCTCTGGTTGAGTCACCAAGTCTGAGTTAGGAGAATCAATGTTTTAATAGGTTGGTCCAGTAAATAAAAAATGCTCTAAAAAGAAGCATGCTAACTTTCCAGAGAAAAACAATGAGTTGACTGGTCAGCTTCTTGGGCAACTTTCTCATTTTCCGTAGGTTTCTAGGCTTCTTATTGGCTGTGAAGCTGAAAGCCAATAACTGCTCCTTTAGTAGGAGTCAAAGCTAGAGAAGTATTCTGAAATTAGATAGATAAATCTCAGACACATATATACAAATGCATGCATATTTCCTTTTATGCTGTATAAATCACACCAGAAAGAAAATTCTCTACTCACAGAAGTCGTGCAATGAACAACTATGCTTGAAACCATAAACAATCTGGTCTTTCTAAAAACTATTTTAGATGCTCTAAAAAATCTCTGAATTTATCACTTTAGTTCTTTAGATCAAGTATTTGAGTATCAAAATCTATGTTTTTCTCATGTTCCTCCCAGTTCTTAGCTATGACATCATTTTCTCTTATCAGAACTGTAAAATTCTTAAGATGTGGAATGGTCCAAATTGATCATTTAGTCCTAATGGAATGACATCCCTAAAGTTAGGGCATGACTTATCCAGATCTACCTTAATGGTTAACGAAAGAATCACACAGCCAGAAGTGAGGCTCTGTATCCTTTCTGTCTCTCCCCTAAGAACATTATCTACGATTTGACCTTTAGATCAATATTTGGAGAATATTTCTTTCTTCATTCATTCATTTATGTATTACTTCCTTCACTCTGTCATGCATCTCTTCCAGTGGCTTCCTATCCAGCCCTGAGTCGAATCCAAAGTGTTTCCTAAGATCTACACAGCATGACTCTGCCACTACCACTGCTTCTGTGATTTGAGCCCTCTAAGGCGTGGCCTTCACTCACCCTGCTCCAGCTACACTGGCCTTCTTCAGTTCTGTGAACACGCTGAGAACCAGTCTCTCTCTCAGCATCTTGGCACTCCTTTTTATTTCTGTCTCAAAAGCCCATTTCCCAACATGCTCATGACTTGCCCCTCACTTCTTTTATGTCTTTCCTAAATATCATCTAATTAGAGAAGTGCTCCCACTGCCCTATAAAAATGACAACCTTTTTGACTAATGCTAGTCAGTTTTTATTTCCTCTTCCCCTGTTTTATTTTTCTTCATAGTTCTTATCTCCACTGGAAATATGGTATACTTATTGGTTTATTGTCATCATTCCTCATATAATCTAAGTCTCTTAACAAAAAGGACTTCATCGTATGTTTTTTTTTTCCTTTTCACTGCAACTTCCCAGTGCCTAAAGGCAGATCCTGACATATAGTAGGTTTGCATTTAGGGTTTCTTGAATGGATAAATATATTTATGCCTATAATCAATCCCTACAGAACACTTACCATGTGCCTGTCCCTGTGTTATGCAGAAACAGGAAATAAAGCTGATGTAGTCTCCACCATCAAGTAAGATCAAATTTTTGGGAGGGCTAAAACAGGAATTGTTAAAGCACATAAAAATAAAGAAAAAAGAAGCAAAATAAGTGGTTGCATGGGGCAGCAAATGTAATAGGATGTGGTCCAATGTAGACTGAAATAAAAGAATAGATCTCTGAGGATGTGACATTTAAACTCATGTCTGGATAAAGTGGAGAAGAAAATCATGCAAAGAGTAAGGGTTAGACTGCTTTCTGCAGAAGGAATTAGACCTTACAATGTTAGAGGGGCAAAAAGAAGGCTGTGTCCACTTTACTATCTGGCAGTCGGTCAAGGGGACTGAAAGTAGGTGGTTAGAAAGCAAGTCTGGATAAAGAAGAGATACCGGAGTTACACAGATGTGGGGAGAATTAGCATAAAGTTGCTTTGTGAAAACCTGGAGTGGATGAAATCCCCTATGGAGAGATTGTAGAGAGAGAGTCCAGACCAAGGCCGAGGAAATCCAGCATTTGGTAACTAGGAAGTGAAGTATGAGACAAAGGCGACTGCAAAGAAACAACTGGAGAAGGTGAGAGACATTGACAACAGTGCCTGAAATCATGGAAGGCAAGGAGAGAGAGGATCTCAGAAGATGCCTTCTATTTTTGTGAATGACTTAGCAGTTCCAAAAGAGACTCAGCACAGACAATGACTATGACAGTGCAGAGGCTATTGTGGCTCTTCCCCAGAAGACATTTCTGCAGGTTTATGAAGAAGGAAGACAGATGTCTGAGAGAAGTGGGGACTGGATGTAAAACGTGTCCCAAGAGTTGGAGCATGAAGGCAAGCTGGGAAATTGAGGGTTGGGAAGGGAATGGGATGTATGAAAAGAGGGGCTTTTGTAATAAATGGCAGGTATTAGAGTCAAATAGTTTGTCAAATAGAAAAATCCTGTGAAAGGGGAGAGCTTTCTTTATTTAAAAAAAATGTATTATATGCAAAATTCTACTTCTGATTTAAAGGAATTCATGTATCTCATTACATTCTTGCAGAATTCGTGTGTCCAAGTTTAAGTACAGCTTCCCTAAGATGTACTTATTTAACTTAACAAAGAAAGATGAGCTTTCCCATATACTTTTGAAATGTGAAATCCGTGTCTCCATTTAGTTACCTCTACTTGATGTTTATCAAGAAATAGACCTTCTCTCCTTTCTTACATTTCCTTTGTTAGTGTTATGTAGTTACTGTACTGGGAATCTGAGTGATAGAGGAGAAAACTCATTTCTTCAAGTGGGGCTAAAATACCTATCACATATGATTATTTGAAATAATACGCCTTTCACCAACTGTGGACTCTAAAGATGCTGACCCTATATGGTGATCAAGTAATTACTAGTATTTCTGACCATTTCTGCAGTTCTGAAAAATCTGCAGAGGAGCGACATACAGTTTAAATGTGTTCACTCTATTTTTAGAAGAGTTACTTAGGGTACATGCATCATGAATATTTAAAAATGATTTCTTTTCGTATTGATGGCCAAATTGATGATAAACTGAGAGTGCCTATGACCCACTGGTCACTTTCGTAATGAGCGGTTCTGCTTCTATGCTATGCAAATGTAGTAGGAAAGCCTAAGCACATTTTTGCTGTTTTCTTCTCATTACAAGTCCAAGACTATTTCCACTTCCATAATTCAAAAATGATAGAAATGAGTACAAAATGAAGGAAATATATTGCATTTTCTCTAATTAAAGCAGTATAATTAATTATAATGAATGTTTTCCAAATCAAGATAGAGAACACATTCATGTCAGTATCAACAATGGCAGAACTTTTTATTTTAAAAGCAAACATTCTTACATGTGATCTGGTAAGGCAACTGAGGAGAAAGTCAGCATGAAATTTTTCTTTTGCTTTTTAAGTCTAAGCATTTTCCAGTATCCTTCAGTGACAAACATCATGCATACTTGAATGTCACCATGAATTCTTCTCTGGAGAAAAGAGGACAAAACATTATTTTAATGGAACTGGAAACCAAAGTCATGCATACATGTGCCGATGTCTGAAGGTGACAACCATGGAGAATGTGAGGAGGCAGAAGGCAAGATTGAAGACTGGAGGAGACCCTCTGATGCAGTGCTCTTACCTGTGTTTTTAATTCCCTGTTTCTCACACGGAAGTAAGATGCTAGCAGGAATCAAGTCTTGGCCAGGTTATATTAAATCTTTCATCCATCAAACATCTTATTTTGCTTCTGTCAGTGACTGATCCCTGATAAAAATGCTTATCATTTACCTGGCACTTTATACTTTACAGCCATTAGCAAAACATGAGTAACATGTGAGACTCAATTCATATTAAATCCATTATAATCTGTGCTCTTATACTGTGCCCTTTTACTGATAAACAAACCTACTTCGGTAATGTTGCTAATAAAGTATGTTTGTCTGACAAGTATATGACAGACCTTAAGTCTCTATCAATTTAAAGAGATCTCTTTGTAGGTAAACATTTCAATGGTTATATAATTTGACATGAATGGAATTATACAGTGCAAATGCTTCTTAAACTTATTTTTTCATGTGATTAATTATGGATACCCTTTAAAAAGTCCATTTGTGTAGTACATATTTCCTACAATATTTGATGTGACAATAGTTTTTTTTTTAAGTTCCTGAGATTGTCAGTAATACCGCTATTTCTTAAAGTGCCTTTATCATCCTTTATCACAGCAATAAAACAGGACCCAAAACAACAGCCCCAAGAGGCCTTTTTGAGATATGAGTACTTGAGGTGATGAGTTTGGGAGGCAATTTTAGTAAATAAGATATGGGATTATGTGAGAACACTTGAATTGGTGAAAAGAGTTTTCATAAAATGTATTGGTGGAAACATCGCACAACTTTACCAATGACTGGATTATTCAGAAAATCACATAATCCTGAAAAGCAGATGTTATAGATTTTTTTTTTAAATGATAAGCATCAGTTGTTGATTTGCATAGGAATCTTCAAGATACAATAGTAGTAATTATAAATTTAGATATTTTAAAAACTGAGCCTAAATTTTTAAAATTTATTCCTTTATGTTTATGATAGGTAGGGGTACAAGTGAGAATTTACTATATAAGTAGGCTGCATGCAGGTGACAATTGGGCTTCTAGGTAACCCTCATCCCCCTGATAGTGAAGCAGCTACCCATTGTGCTGTCACACACTCCCCACCCTATTCCCTCCCTACCTCCCTTAGCAGTGCCCAGCAGCTGCAAATCCTTGCCTTGTGCTAATGTGATTAATGTTCAAGTCCCGCTTATGAGTGAGAACATGGTATTCAGTTCTTTGTTTGTGTGCTAGTCACTTAGCATGATGGTCTCCAACTGCATCCAAGTTACTGCAAAGTGCATGATTTTGGTCTTCTTTATGGCTGCATAATACCCCATCATGTATATGTACAACATTTCCTTTATCCGGTCCACTTTCGATGGGCAGCGGGATGGGTTCCATGTTTTTACTATTGTGAATAGTGCAGCAATAAATGTGCATGTGCAGGCATCTTTTTGGTAGAGAGATGTATGTTCCTCCAGGTATATTCCCAGCAGAGGTATTGCTGGAGCCTATGGAAGATCAATTATTAGTTCTTTTAGAAATTGCCACACTGCTTTCCATAGAGGCTGAACTAGCTTACATTCCCACCAACAGTGTAGAAGCAGTCCCCTTTTGCAGCAGCCACGCCAGCACCTGCTATTTTTTTGACTTATTAATGATAGTTATGCTTTCCAAAGTTAGGTGGTATCTCATTGTAATTTTGATTTGCATTTCTCTGATGATTAGTGTGAGCATTTTTTAATGTGTCTGTTGGCTGCCTGTGCGTCATCTTTTGAGAAGTGCCTGTTCATGTCCTTTGCCTATATTTTAAAGGGGTGATTTAGTTTGTTTGTTTTCCCTTTTACTTCATTTGAGTTCTTTGTAGACCTGGATGTTAGACCTTGTCAGATTCATAATTTGCAAGTTGCTTTTTCCATTCTGTGGATTGTCTCTTTACTTTCTTGATGGTTTCTTTTGCTGTGCAGAATTCTTAGGTTTGATGAGGTCCCATCTATCTAGTTTAGCTTTTGTGGCATTTGATTTTGGGAACTTAGTCATGAATTCATTGCTTACTCCAGGGCCCAGAAGGGTGTTTTCTGTTTTCTTTTAGAATTCTTATAGCTTGATATTTTCCATTTTGGTCCTTGATCCATTTTGAGTTGATTTTTTTATATGGTGATAGGTAGGGGTCCAGTTTCATTCTTCTGCATGCGGTTAGCCAATTTTCCTAGCATCGTTTGCTAAATATGGTCTTCTTTCCCCAATGATTGTTATTGGTGGCTTTCTGGAAGATGAATTTGTTGAGAGATTGTGTTTTTACTTCTGGAATCTTTGTCCTGTTTCATTAGTCTATGTGCCTATAATGGTATCATTACCCTACTTTCTTGGTTACTGTAGTTTTGCAATAAAGTTTAAAGTCCAGAAATATGATACCTCCTTCTTTGTTTCTGTTGCTGAGGATTGTTCTGGCTACTTGTGCTCTTTTTTGTATCTATCTGAATTTCTGTATTGTTATTTCCTGGTCTATGAAAAATGATGCTGGTTATTTGATGAGTATTGCATGGAATCTGTAGATTGTCTTAGGTAGGATAGACATCTTGACAATATTGATTCTTCCAATTCATGAGCATAGGATGTTTTTCCATATATTTGTGTCATTCTCGATTTCTTTGAGTAGTGTTTCATAGTTCTTGTGATGAAGTTATTTCACTTCTCTGGTTAGATGAATGCCAAGAAATTTCTTTCTTGTGTGTGGCTATTGTGAATGAGCTTGTGTTTGTTGTTTGTTTCTCTGCCTGTTTTTGCTGTTATGTAAAAATGCCACCATGTTTTACACATTGATTTCATAAGGACTTTGCCAACATTGTTTATTGGTGCAAGGAGGATTTTCACAGAATCCCAGAGTTTTCTAGGTATATAAACATAACATGCTGCTGAACAACTCCTGACTCAACACAGAAATCAGGACAGAAATAAAAAGTTTCATGGAAACAAATGAAAATAAGGACACATCCTATCAGAATCTCTAGAGTACTATGGAAGCAATGTTTACAATAAAATTCATAACATTGTACACACACATCAATAAAATAGAAAGATTACAAATAAACAGTCTAATGTCACATCTAAGGGAAATGGAAAGGCATGATAATCCAAATCTTAATTTCAGTTGAAAAAATTCAGATCACTAAGATAAAGTCACAATTGCAGGATATAGAAGACCAAAAAAAAAAAAAAAAATTATGGAAAGGATCAACAAGACAAAAAGCTGGCTGTTTAAAAGGATAAATAAGATCGATGAATTCCTGACCAGATTGACTTAAAAAAGGCAGATAAAGTCCAAATAAACACAACTAAGAATGAAAAAGGTGATGCCATAACTGACCCTGAAGATATTCAACAGATTATCAGAGATTACTATAAACATTTGTATGCAAATAAACTAGAAAATCTCTAAGAAATTGAGGCTTTTCTGGCATCACACAACCTCCCAAGCTTGAAGCAAAAAAAATGAAAACACTAAACAGACCAATAACAATAACAATTTGGGAAATTGATGCAGTCATAAGAAACCTCTCCACCAAGAAAAGCCCTGGACCAGATGACTTTTCAACTGAATTCTTCAAGATATACAAAGGGAAGCTGATATCAATCTTATTGAAAGTATTTTAGGCAATCGAGAACAATGGAGTTATACCCAACTCATTTTGTGAAGCTAACATTATACTGATACCCAAGCCTGGCAAAGACCTAACAAGAAAACAGGATTAAGGGCCAACCTCCTTGATGAACACAGACACAAAAATTCTCAACAAGATTCTAGCAAATTGTATCCAACTACACATCTCAACCATGACCAGGTGGGCTTCATTCATTCAACATTTTTAATGTTGAAGGGCTAGTTTAACATTCAAAAACCAGAAAAGTAATTCAGCACATTAATAGACAAAAAGCCAAGAACCACAGATTATATCATTAGACACAGAAGAAAACATTCGACAAAATCCAGCATCCCTTCTGGATAAAAACCCTTGAGCATCTAAGCATAGAAGGAACATTCCTCAAAATAATAAGAACCATTTATGATAAACCCATAGCAAACATTTTGCCCAAGAGGCAGGAGCTGGAACATTTCCCCTAAGAACTGGAACAAGACAAGTATGGCCACTGTTACTCCTCCTATTCAATATAGTGCTAGAAGACCTAGCCAGAGCAATCAGGAAAGAGAAGGAAATGAGGGGTATCCAAGTAGGAAAAGAGGAAGTTAAGCTATCCCTCTTCAAAGATGATATGATTCTAAAATCTTATAATGTGTACGTGTCATATGTTGAAATAATTAGGAAATGCAGTCATGAGAATTCATAATTAAAAATATAAGATCACATGGAAAAAGAGCCTGTGTGTGAATATGTTGGATGTTAAAAATTTTATTTTATGATTTTCCCGATACATTACAACAATGTATTCGTTTCTTTTTTCTATGATGGTAATTTCAAATAGTCATATGCAATAGGTATTTTATTTTTGTTTGAAGAGCTTGGAACTTGCTCACGTGACTTTTTGTGGTAAAAACTTGCTCTCAACTGAGTAGGGGTAGAATTAGACACGAAGAAACAAAATGTTAAAAAGGAAGAATGAATATAAACTCAAAATATTAAAGAAGATATAAAAAACCCTCATCAGCTATAGAAAGTTCTCATTATAAATGAGGAACGTTTATTACAGAGTCATATTCCTTATCAGAAATTTCACTACTTATGGAAGACAAGTAAAAACTGCCTGGACTCTCATCGTGGGTATCAAGCCCACAGGGGTTACTATTTACAAATACATTTTACTAGACATCAAAGCTTTAATATGTCATAACAGTGACTATGATAGCCTTTATTACAGTAGTATTAATTCTAACAGTTTACACTTGTATACAGTGCTTTATATACAGATTCTAAATATACTTAGCAACTCCATTGGATCTCTGTTCTCTGATCATCCCCTCTTACTCTAGATAGGTAGGGACATTACTACACCCCTATGCAACAGGAAACAGTTACAGAAGCCTGAACTTTGTACCTGTTCACAGGTACAAATGAGAATATTTTAAAATAACAAGAGGGGGAAGTGAAAATACATAACATGGAGTCAATATAGCTAACAAGCAGTCATTTTAACATTACCTAGTTGTCATGTTTTTCTAGCAGTTAACTTACCCTCTAATCACTAGCCAAGGACAGAACCAGTTTCTCAGAAGTAGCTATTGATAATTGTTTTACAACCCCCTCCCCAGCTTGCTCTGTACTAATTAGCTTTTCTATTTCAAATATCTGCTTCCACCCATAAGACCCAAGTTGACCTAATCAGCCCTTTGCAACCTTCGTGACACAGACCCCATCACCACAAGTTAACAAACTTGTGACTATTCTATCCATCTGCCTGCTGTCCATCACCTGACATCAGTACCTGTGTGTACCTGCCATCCGTGATGACGTGTAGCAAACCACTTCTCAATCACCTTAATGACCTTCTCCCAACAAAGGGAAAGGTTAAAGAGGATTCAACTTTAAGCAGCCAGCCACCATTGCTTTGCTAAACCCTGGTGTGTCTATGTGACTCTTTGAGCTGTAACCACCATGTTTTGTAGATTTGGCTTCCTCCCTTACTTCTGGGAGGCGAATCAATCTCTCTCTTTCTCTCCCTCATTTACATTCTAAATAAGCTATATTTTCCAATGTAACTTCTGTGCACTTCTTTGCATCTTTTGTGTGGCACACCGGGTCGTACAACCCCACCCCACTGGGTCTGACCCGACATTTAGAAGCCCCAGCAGGCTGGGATATATATATTTTAACCTAACAATTTTTCTCTAAAAAAATACTGTCCTAGAAAAAAAAAGAATTTTATTCCTGGATGTCAAAAAACAGAGGTAATAGTAGAAAATATTTGGTCTTATAACTTTTGTTTAAAGGGTAAATGTTCCCCTTGGGAATCTTGGACAAGAGAATTGATTAGAAATAGTAGGAAGATAGTGAAACAATTCTTAGGAAACCAACAGGGTCTCAAACTGGGAAAACTGTCAAAGTATATGGTCCAAGAAGAAGTTCATGATAAAGTCCTTGCTTTCCAAAAGGTGACCAACATGAGCCTCAAGAAGCTATTTACCATCTCAAATGAAACAAGATCTTCTAACCTGGGCAAAGACCATGGGTACTACTCTACCATCCTCTGTTACAGGACCTATTATTTTAAAGCCCTCTGTTAACACACACACATACACACACACACACACACACACACACACACACACATATTGTATCCTTTTCCTAACCCTTCAGAATAGGTGTTATTTTCCTCTTTTTATAACTGAGAAAACCAAGAGTCTAAGGCTCAGTAGCTTGCTCAGGTTGAAGCAGAAAACAAATACTGAAAATCTGAATTTCAGCCCAGACTTTGACAGCAAAATCCTTGTAGTACATTTAACCTTTACTTTTATAATTGCTCTCACTAGTTAGGTTCTGTTAATTGAGTCAAGAGTTGAAAAATCATAAACTTAATTTTTAAAAGTAAGAGTTGCAAATTTTAATTATTATCTACTTTAGTACAGCTAGATATTAGCATTAAGTTAAATGTTTAACTATAGCTGTGTTCCTAATATGAGAAATAAGAACAAGGCAGACAAGGACTGGCTGTTCAATGTGGTTAATCAATACTGGCCATTGTTTAGTTTTGAAAACTTGACTTCATAACCTAGGATAAAAATAGAAAGCAAGAAGATTGGGTATATGGAGTACAGGAGCTTTGAAGTGGGTGCTTATGAGATCTGTGGATAGGAGCTGGTCCATGTTATAATAAAAGTAAATATAGAAAGCTATTCATTTAGAAATGTGTATAGCAATTTGCAGAGTAAGTATTTCTATACATCATAAAAAGATTTGAATTTTATGTCTTTAATTTCATTTATTTTAATGTATGTTGTAGAAATATTGGTCTTTAATGAAACATGATTTCAGCTTTTTATGTTTTGTACTGTTTTATTTGTTTATTTTTATTTTTAGGTAGATTATAGAAGTATCAATCTACAATGGACTGGGGGAGAATAGTCTTTCTTCATGAAGAATTTGAGGATCACAGGTGGAGAGTTTTGTAGATGCTATGAATCGAAATCGAGGTCAGCAATTTATTTTTCAAAAGAATGAATAAACTACTAGAATGAGGAATTTAACGAATTAGAATAAGATCTCTCTCTAGGAATCTACGTCATGAAAGAGAACACAGGTAGAGACTAACTGGAGGTCTAGTAAAAGACTAGCACCAGGATTTCAAGATAAGTAGAAGGATACAGATAAAAAGATGACTAAATATACAGAAAAGACAGAGAGACATGCTGATGGCAGGCAGATCTCACCTATAGTTTAAACAACCTAGGACATTGCTACATCTTAGCCTCTTCTAGCCTCTGCTCTCTTCTTTCTGGTATAGGTGACAAAAGCTGACTGGGGTTATTTCTTTCCATAATGAGACTGGGATATCCACTTTCTTATAGCTATCATCTCCAAGTCAGAAGAAAACACCTGTCTCTGGGACATTCCATAATTTGATCACTCCCCCCAAATATTAGCAAAATCCAATCTTAGATAAACAGAAGGGTGAATAATAGGATTTATGGATATGATCATATTTTGGAAGAATGATAAATTTTATATTAGAAAATAGTTTGCTTCTGAAAGCACAACATGTTTCCAACTGAAAAGAGCTACAATACAATTTAGAGTTGATCATATAATTCAAAGTGTTCATTTTCTCTGTGAGTATACTTTTACAAAGTGTATATAATATTGTATATATTTTTTCTGTATTCTCTACTAAATATTGTATGGTGGGTATGTTAATTTGATAAGGCTGACATAACAGTGAGCCACAAACTGGTAAAAATACATGGAGGAGAATGGCAGAAATGTATTGTCTGACAGTTCTGGAAGCTAGAAGTTCAAGGTCAAGCTGTGAGCAGGATTGACTCCTGCAAGCTGTAAGGACAGTGAGAATGACTCCATCCCATGCCACATTCCCAGCTTCTGGTGATTTTCTGTCAATCTTTAGCATTGCTTGGTGGTACCGTCATCACTCCAATCTCGGCTTTATGTTCACATGGCCTTCTCCCTGTGTGTGTGTCTGTGTCCACATTTCTCCTTTGTAGAAGAACACTAGTGATATTGGGTTGGGACCTGCCCCAACAAACTCATTTTAACTTGATTATCTCTGGAAAGACTCTTATCTCCAAATGAAGTCACATTCTGAAGTGCTGGAGGTTAGGACACCAACATATTTATTGGGGGGAGGACATAAGTCAATCTATAAAGGTGGTCACCTTTATCAATTCTGACAGTCTTCTTTAAAAATGTCAATTGTAATGACCATGTAATATTTTTATTGCTCTGATATGCAATGTTTTATTTAGGAATTACCTTTTTGTTGAACATTTATTTGTTAAACATTTTTTGACTTTATATATAGTGATACTAGGAATATTCTTACACAGAAATATTTTGTGTATATCTGAGTCTGTACTTAATTTGCATTTTTAAAAATTAAAACACTTAGCCTATGAAAGTATGAATATTTTTAAGACTTTTATTATTTGTTGCCTAATTTTTCCTATTGATATTATAAGGATTATAATTTAAATTATTTAAAAATCTGGTAGGCAAAATGTTGAGATTAACTGCTGCTTTAATATGAATTTTTTACTTATAGCGAGGTTGAATATTTTCATATTGTTGTTCTTTTTTGTAATGACTACTCAATTGCTCTTTTTTTGTAGGATTACATTAGTCTTCTCGCTGCTTATTTGTAGGAGGAAGTTTCAACATATACCACTTTCACATATAAGGCTTATTTTAATTGTCATGCTTGGATATGCAATATAAAACTAAATATTAACTTACTAAAAATATATAGGTTAATCTTTTATCAATGAAGTTACAGTTACTGAAAATCCAAATTTCACGCCGAATGAAATATGTTGTAGGAAATATTTAGAATGTTATATTCTGATGGAAAATACAATTCTAGTTAACCAGCTGCTGTGGAAGAAGGCTTGTACATCAATGAAAGTTAATTATAACTTTTCTCTGACATAGAAAGGTGAAGTGACTTTCCAATGTCATAGAGAATAGCAGAAGTGGGAATAGAATTCAGCAATCCTTTTGTGAGTCGACAACTATAATTTGTTATGAAATAATAATTGCTAATTACTTTGGGTATTTCTTTCATCCTTAGAAGATCTAATAATACTCACAAGTTCATAAAGTTATTTTATCTAATGGACAACATTAAAAGGATTTTCCCTCAATATTATGCCAAATAACAATTTTTAAGTTTGATAACTTCAGTACCAGTTCCGACTGGATTCTATAATGCAGGTGTTTATTTTCTGCCTCATGATGATAAGCATGTGCAAGGTCTCCCACCAAAAATGTAGGCTGCTAATAACATTTATTGTGTTTCTCCTCTATGTCAAGCATTTACGATTATACTTAATTTATTCCCACAAGATTCCAAGAGGTAAAAGTTATGGAGATTAGAAATGAAAACTGAGATTGGCCTAAAGTCAACTAGATCAAATAGGAGAGCCAAATTTTGAACTCAGATTAAACTCCAAAGATCCCACTCTTACAATTAGACTACAATCTTTCCACACTATAAAAGAATACATAGTTTATCTTCTATACTGAAGAGCAATTGAATCAGGAAGAGACATGAAATCAGATGGTGTAATAGATTTTGTGGAATACATGTTTAAAATACCATCATTAGATTGGAAGTGGGAATGGAAAGAAGAAATATTTATTGAGCATGTACATGGCATCATTTAATCCTCATGCTGATGTATTTAATATGGCCATTTCATTGGTGAGGACATTGAGTTTTAGAAAGGTTAAGCAAATTGTCCAACATCATTAGTAGTTGAGCTCTGAGAAGAACATATGTCTCACTCCCACAATTTGAGAACTTTCCTCAACTCTTTGATATATACTCCGTTGCTAGGACAGTTTTACCAAACTGAAGGAGACATTTAGAAGGTTGATAAGTACTACTTCTGATTAATACATACATAATTTTACCTAGTCACCAATACTACTACTGTGCAATTTGGAAAATATCCTTTTTTATTTAAAAAATTGTTTTTATGAGCAGATAATCAGTGCTGAAAGTGCATGAGCAAATATAATTGTCCCACGACAAATCTTAAAGACAAGTGCAAATGTGGCTCTATCCACATAATACATTAATTTCATTTAAGTCTTTTGTTCAGCGATATCTGCTACAATAATAGAATTTTAGTCCATATACATAACACTTATTTGAAAAAAATACAGCCACTATTGCTTCAACCCACATAGTTTGTTTAAATATCTGAGGAAGAGCCTGATCATTTTTAACAACTATCCCCCTAAATAATAATCATAGTAGCATTTTGAAAAAAATAGCACTGAAAACAATTTGTAAATAAGGCTAAATTTTAGAAATTCATGAGGAATTTTCAATGGAAAATCTCATTCTAGAGCAGTGATTCTCAAACTTGGGTGTCCATAAAGATCCCTTGGTTTGTTAAATGTGTACAGGTTAGGCTCCGGGAGATGCCAATTCAAAAGGTTCAGGGAATGCCTATGAATGGGTAAGGATAACAAGCTCACCAGACTATTCTGTATAATGCTAAAATTGGGAAAATGGATCTGTAGAGTATCTCACAGAAACAAAGATCTGAGTATCACATGTTCTCACTCATAAGTGGACCTTGAACAACTATCGTAATACTATAAGAAAAAAATTGACAGTAGCGGGAAACTATGGGGGGGAGCAGGAAGGGGAAGGGAGGTGAGATTAATGATAGTCAATAGCTGTCTGGGGATGGAGAGGCACACCTCATCAGCAAGGGTACCGGCACAACGCATATTTGTATACCTAACTCTTAACTGTACCTCACAATTTTGAAATAAAAAATATGTCAAAAAATTATTTATGAGATTATCAGTGGATTGCCTTAGGAGTCTTAAGATACTTCCACTGGGTAGTTTTGGTAAAAAGAATTGTACATTATTTTCTGCCTGATTGATTTATGATGTCTGAAATCCTTTAAAAGTGAAAATTTTATATAATGACAGAATGAGGACTTTCAAGTATAATGTACTCTTGCTGAATTTACTACACATAGTAGTGGGCTTTGCATATTCATTGTCTAAAGCAGACACTAAATTTTTGTCTTGAGGGTTCAGAGTTTCACCTCTCTAGAATTGTAGGATAGTCAACTAAGTTACTTTCATAGACTTCACCTTCAGATATCAACCAGGGTTGTCAACAGTAGGTAAATTTCAGAAAAAAAATTGAAATTAATATAAAATGCTTAATAGAGAGTCTAAAATACCTTTTCATCAAAGTCCATAGAATAGAGGTTGAATAATTATAAAACATCATGGGATACCTTTTATTGAATTTCATTGATAGGTAATACAAGAAAATCACATTGAGAGGCATCGCCAGAAACAGCACAAAACAACTATTGGTGATTTTTGTTTGCTTTAAGTTTGCTGATGAGCATGTTGTTTATGAAAAAAAAGTGGTACTGTTATAAAGAGACAAGGAAACATTGCCCATTAAGTATTAAAATTCAGAATACATATTTTTGACAAAGAGTTTGCAGTAAGGACACTGGAAATCATGTAAGTTATAGGGTTTTCCATTTGAGGGTAGCTCCTATAAAGCTGAGAGCGAAAGTCCCGCCCCACTTTCTAGTAGAAAAATAGTTGCCCTGATCTCTCTCCTGTTTTAATCTTACTTCGTCTAGTCTCATTTTTCTCCTTGTTTCTTAAATTCATTTTAGATAAAAAAAAAAAAATGAAACTTCTCGTAATGCCCATGTTTTATTTGAAAACCACCCTAGATCATATAATATGGCATATACAGGTAAAAGTAAGTGGATTTCAAAATGAATAATAAAGTATTATCTAATCAAATGAGCATAATGTTTAATTTTCTTGTTTAGTTATTTCACAGTAATTTGAATATTATTTTTAGAAAATATGCTCTTAAACCGGGCTTGGTGGCTCAGCCTGTAATCCCGCGCCTTGGGAGGCTTAGGTGAGTGGATTGCCTGAGCCCGCGGGTTCGAGACCTGCCTGGGCAGGCGAAATCTCATCTCTACAATAAATCAAAAAAATCAGCCGGGCGTGGTAGTGCGCGCCTGTAGTTCCGGCTACTGGGAAGGCTGAGGCGGAAGGATCGCCGGAGCCCAGCAGGTCGAGGCTGCGGTGGCCGGGAGCGGCCACTGCACTCCAGTCTGGGCGACGGAGTGAGACGACAACTCAAAAAAAAAGAAAGAAAAGAAAAGAAAACAGACAACAGATGCTGGTGAGGATGTGGAGAAAAAGGAAAGATTCTACTCTGCTGGTGGGAATGCGAACTAGTACAACCTCTTTGGAAGACAGTATGATGATTCCTGAAAGAATTAGAAATTAACCTTCCATATGACCCAGCAATTCCCCTATTGGAAATTTTCCCCGTGGAACTGAAATCATTCAACAAAAAAGATACCTGCACACGTATGTGTGTTGTAGCTCTATTCACAATAGCAAAAAGATGGAACCAACCATCTTGCCCATCGAAGCTGGACTGGATTTTAAAAAATGTGGTACATACACATGATGGAATATTATGCAGCCACAAAGAAGGACAAATATATGGACTTTACAGTAACTTGGATGGATTTGGAGTCGATCATACTCTGTGATTTATCACAGAAAAAAAGAACAGAGTTCCATATGTTCTCACTCATAAACGGACTTTAAACAATTATAACGCTATAAGAAAGCGATTGGTAGTAGTGGGAAACTGTCAGGAGAGGGGATGGGATTGGCAGCTGAGGGAAACTGCTAGGGGAGGGAGGGACATATCTCATCAACAAGGGTAACTGCATGATCAATGTTTATATACCTAGCCCTGAAATGTACCGCACTTCTTTATAATAAAAATTAAAAAAAAATTAAGAGATTAAAAAATTATATAAGAAAGATGATTTTATGTTTGTGTATGTGAAGACATTGAATATATTGTTTTTATTCATCACTTGAAGAGAACACTCACATACACATACAGATTTGTTCTAAGATTCTACTTGTAACACAATTATTGGTGATATGCAGACAATTTTAAACAAGGTTCTCCTAGTACCTTACCTTGAGAATTCTTTTTTACAGATATAAATAACAATTTAGATATTTTATTCTCAGCTCCATATTTTCATCATATCTTAAATAGTCTTTATTATATGTCTCTGGTTCTTAATCTTATTTGGTTTATGCTTACTATTAATTTTGGTCCAATGTTAGAATTTTATGCCAAGGTAATTGCTGTGTATCATGTATGCATTTAACTTTTTCAGCTATAATATTTTATTAAGTTCTACAATATATTATTTTATAGCGCCTGTTTTCAAAAGTCAGGGTATGGTTTGTCATTAGTTTTGTTTTTATGTTTTATATTTATTTGATTCAATAAAACATAAAAAAGAAAGCGTTCCACATTTCTCTGGCACCTGGTTAGTAGGATTTCTAGGGCAATTTCTTCATATTTGCCCTTAAGTAACGATCATATTTTAGGTTTTATGACATAATACTAAAAATGACATTTTCCTTTGTCTATGCCTACTGTCAAATAATTTGGACCAATAAATTATTTGTAGTTTGTAGTCTGCTCAGGCTACTGTTACAGAAATTTATTTCTCACTGTTCTGGAAGCTAGGAAGTCCAAGATCAAGGTGCAGGCAGGATTAATTGTATTCTAAGACCTCTTCTCTTGGCTTGTAGGCAGTTGTTATCTTACTGTCTCACTATGTG
>CAUYQG010152581.1:0-78391 GCA_963574415.1 Tarsius wallacei
AACAGCAATGAAGCCCCACCCCCGCTGCCCCCCAACTCCCCGAGCTTCCAGGCCCCCCCGCAGAAACCCCATGCGCCGGTCTTGCCCCCACCCCCCCCCCCACCCCGAGCCCACCCCGTTCTGCAGAAGAAGAGGCACGGCCGGGGCCCAGGTAAGTACACCATGAGCCCAGGGCAGTGCACCATGAGCCCAGGGCGACCATCAGATGGTCATTCCTTGCCAGCAGCTGTGGCTGTGCTCAGGAACAAGTGACAGGCCTTCTCCTGTGAGCCACTTGGTAACACCCTGGGATGCCTCAAACCTTAGGATTGCGTTTTAGCCAGAGCTACTCAGTGCCCCCTGTGGAGCACAATACAGCCTTGGCGTTGTGTGGGACTTCTTATTAGAGGTATCCATTTTAGAGATGGAAACCAAGTATGAAGGAGGCTGGAGACTTGCCCCAAATCATATGAAATAAGCAAGGAGTTCTGGCCTTGATCCCGTGCTGTTACTAGCGGTGTGACCCCTGGCAACCACTTAGCCTCTCTGTGCTTGCTTCTCCTCATCTGTAAAATGGGGGTAGATAGCATTCATTCCTACCTCCTGGGCTTGTTAGAAGAATTAAGTGAGTTCTCATGTTAAGGCGCTTGGAACAGGACCTGACAACTGTAAGCTTTATGGAAGAGTCATTTCTTCGTAAATGTGCATGTGTGCAGGTATGGATGTGTGTGTTGGAGTATGTTTGTGTGTGTGGATGAATGCGTGTGTGCGTTGAGGTATGTGTAGATGTGTGTTTGAGTGTGTGCATGTGTTTTTGAGTGTGTGTGTCGATGAGTGTGTGGCCGTGGATGTGGGTGTGTGTGGATGTGTGTTAATGAGTGTGTGTGTATTTTTTAGTGTGTTTGCATGGATGAGTATGTGGTTATGGATGTGGGTGTGTGTGGATGTGTGTTAATGAGTGTGTGCGTATTTTTTAGTGTGTTTGTGTGCATGGATGAGCATGTGGTCGTGGATGTGGGTGTGTGTCGACATCCTTCCCACTCCAGATCTACTCCTGGGGTGAAGTGGGGGTGGAGAGCATGTGGTTTGTTTCCAGAACCGGGTTTTCCGCAGAATATTGGCGTGAGTTATTCCAGTGTGGTCCCCAGAGGGAATCTTCATTAGCCCTCTGGAGGTTGGGTTCGTACTCTCCTTCGTTTCCACATTTCTCCAGCTGACTTGTGAAAACTGAGGGCCGATATTTTGAGCCAAATATTAAAAATAATTCCTGTACATATCCAGCACAAACAATTTTGAATGGCATGTGCATGCCCCAGGACTGGCTTCCCTGCTCCCTATAGCAGTGGGGCTTCATCCACCTTTAGTGACCTTCTGAATGGAAAGCACATCCATATGTCCACACACACATGTCCATGCACACACACTCATCCACACACACTCAAAACACATGCACACACTCATAAACACATGTGCGTGCACACCCACGGCCACATAATCATCCACGCACACAAACACACTCAAAACGCATGCACGCACCCACCCATAAACACATGTCCATACATCCACACATCCATGGCCGCACACTCATCCATGCACACACACTCAAAACGTGCACACACTCATAAGCACACGTTCACACCTACCCACATCCACAGCCACACACATGACTGTGTAGTCATACATACAACAAACACACTCAAAACGTGCACACACTCATAAACACATGTCCACACACACCCACATCCACGGCCACATACTCATCCATGCACACAAACACACTAAAAAACACATGTACATACTCATAAACACACATCCACGTCCAGCACATATATACACACACTCACCCACACATGCAAACATACTCTAACACACATCCATACTTATGTGCACACACACATTTCTTTGTCTTTCAGAAAATCTTTTGATGCAGAAAGTTTCTTAAATGTATTTACTTGAACTAAAAAGAATACAAGCTCACTGTAGAGCAAGTAGAGGGAAATTGAAATCATCCAGAGATGAAAATGGCCATTTGGATATGATTCCTTCATTTTTTTCCTGAATATGTACACATGTTTACATGACTGATACCATTTTGCACTTACAATTTTGTGTTCTGCTTTTTATTTAATATCATATTAAAAGCAGTTTTGTCAAATTGTTAAAATTTTATTATGTTAATTTGATCAATATCCGTATATTCCATATTCCTAGTGTTAGATATCTGAGCTGATTCTATTTTTTGTTATTATGAATAATGTTGCGAGGAATATTGTCTAGAAATTTTAGCCTACATTTTAGATTTGTAAGTTTCTTAAAGGGAATTCCTGGTACAAAGGGCAAAGATAGTTTTAAGATTCTTAATCACAAGAGATAAGGTTTTAATCATTCTCCTTTCAACTGAGATCATGCTGAGAGCCAGCATTCGTACTGGTGAGGCCCTTATTTGTGATTTTTAAATGTTCATGGTGTGGTGAAAAAAACTATGCTTTGGATTCAGAGGGGTCTGAGTTCAAATTCTCAGTTCCCTTCCCACTCCTATGGAATCTCATACCAGTTGAACTTTTTCTTAGTCATCTTGATTTTTTTCATCTGACATATGGCAATAATAATAACACCTTTCACATAGGAGCGTTAGAAATATTAATTGAGAAAATGCACACAAAAGGCTTGCATGTGACTGAGGCTCTGTCAGTGGTATTTCCCTACCACACAAAGGGGCAGCTCTTTATCCAGAAGAGGGTCAGCAACCCCTTTAGCGCTTACCCCGTTTGCCTGCTCGTGGGAACACGTCGATTCCTAGTGGATCCCTGCGCCCAGGAAGGGAAGGCCAGAAAGGGAGAGGAAGGAGGCAGAGAAGGAAAAAAGATGATGGGCAGATGCTGAAGGGAGAGGGGACGCTAGGGTGGCAGCTGGCGGCTGAGCACCTGCTACAACTGGAGTGCCTGCACCTGCTCCAGTGCAGTGATCCCCAGGCCAGGAGCGGATGCTTGTCTGACCTCTGTTTTTATGTCTCTGGACGTGACACTTGGTGTGTCCTTGTATACAATGAGGGTGTTTTCTGCTTCAGCACAGAGGAGGAGAAGGAGGTCAGAGGTCGTAACTGTGAAATCTTGACACAGATAATAGTGGTGTGTTGTCATCATTTCACGAAGCAGGGTGATGTGTGCAATGCCACTGGAAAAATAAGCAGCAGAACACCTGCGTTGATGTGCCAAGACAGAGGGTCATGGATTGCCAATTGAGCCACACAGGAAAGTACTGGCCAAGGAGAGAGTGAGCCTCCCACAGGTGTGATCAGGGGAAGGCTTGAGGAAGTAGGTTGGGTGTAATTGGGCTCTGGGTGGGCAAGTAGGGTTTCGGCCGACTGGAAGGAGAACCAGGGCTGACAGTGCTAAAGAACCAGTGTGTGTGGAAACGCAGGGCAGGAAGAAGCCCCTGACAACTCCTGCTAGCCTCTCCCGGGCCTCACTTGCAGACAGCCCTTCTGGTCTTGTGACTCTGCAGTGGTTCCCTTCTTTGGGCTATACCCTCTGATGAGGGTTTCACCATCAATCAGATTGAAGCAGCTAACATTTATTTAGCACTTACTGCATGCCACTCAACTTAGATCAACTCACTTAATCTTCTCAGTAACCCTAGGAGGTGTGTGTACTATTATTATTCCCACTTTACAGAGGAGGAAACTGAGGCACAAAGAGGCTATGTTCCTTATCCCAATGGGAGAGCTGCAGTTCAGTGCCAAGCAGGTTGGCTCCAGAGGCCGCCCTTTTACTCGCTGTGTCTTAGCACATCCAGAGATCTAAATACCTGACTTCTCACGTAAGGTTATAGCATCCATTGTCTTCATTCCTGTGTCTGAATACACCATCATCTTCTCTGTAAGGGACCAGTGGGGGAAAGCTAAATCCACCCCCTGCACCCCCTGCGAGATCGCCTACCACAGAGCTTTCAAGCAAGAGCCAGCAGACCTCAGCCTGGACCCCAACACAGCAGCCTGGAGGGCAACTGCGAAATGGAAACCTGCACATCATTGGTAAGTGGAGTGTGCCTCCACTGGGCTGGCTGCTAATAGGAAAGTGATTTCCCTGGTCCTCTGCAGAGGAGAGTTTGCAGCCACAGTGCTGTTATTTCCGCGTGTATGCGTCTCAGTGAATAGGGGGCTCGCCCTAGCACCGAACAGCCCACTGGTTCTGTTAAATAGGGTTTCTCCCAAGGTCTTCTGGGTTGTTCCAGTGCTCACTCTCTAGCCTTCTGATCAGATTAGGGAAAGAGAAAAAAGAAGCCAACATTTAAATCTTGTGTATGTATGTGTGTATGTGCGTATGTCCCCATGGAGAAATTGATGCATAAGCTGGAAGGACGAGAGTGACTTGGATTAGGGGAAGGAATGGATGGAAGGCCCACCAAGCAGAGAACAATTCGAGTAAAAGTATGGAGGTAGGAAGGAAAGTCACCTGGGCTTTCGGAGTGAGACCACAGAATCTTTGGATCCCTTCTGCGTGCTGGGCTACTGTCGGACACAAGGCCCAGATCACAAAGCAGGGACTCAGCCCGTGAAAGGGTCCAAGAGCCCTCCCTTCCTGCAACAGGAGCTCAGGGCAGAAGCTGTTGGGTCCTGCACTGGACACAGGCCATGCTTCTCCCACCAGCCACACTGAGGACTTTTTTCTGCCCACCTCTCCCTCCTCCCAAAGCCCTCCTAGAAGCCGAGTACGTGCTTCTGGCTGCTGGGACTTAACCGGTACTTTATTGGTACCAGGGTCTCAACCTCTGACTCTGGACTCTGGAAAGCCCATTGCCACTTCTGCCATTTTAGCAGCTTCCTCGAGGTGTTTTGGGGTACATTGGGGTGGGTGATGGGCAGTAACTATAGATTCCTCTTTGTCTGCCTCCCCTCATCCCAGCTAACAAGTGAAACATGACAGGTGGGCAGATGTCTTAGGAGGAGTGGCCCTGCCCTTAAAAATTCCTGCAGTGAGCAGGCAAACAGAAAACAGTGTATTCCATCAGAGAAACATGTGTGCTCCCAGAAATGATCAAACATTGGGTCATGACAGTAATCTGAGTAAACTTTATCGTTTCCCACATGTGCAGATGACTTTGAGTCTAAATTCACGTTCCATTCAGTGGAAGACTTTCCCCCTCCGGATGAATATAAACCATGCCAGAAGATCTACCCCAGCAAGATTCCCAGAAGTAAGTACCACCTTGATAAGACTCCTGGCTTTTTCTCACCCTCCAAAATTAGGTGCTTGGTATGTAAGGATTGGTCACAGACTGTCTGAATGATGATGCATGATGTCACTGTACTATGCAAGGGTGTAGTGCTGTACATGCTTCTGGAAGTTTCAGAACATTTATTTGTCCTTATACCAAAGGGTTCATTTAGAAGTTTCTACAGAAGACTGAGGTTAACATTGGCGTCAGATTTGGATGCCCAAATTTACATACCACTCATTCCACTCCTCCCTGGAGCATTTTGAAGAGGAAACTAAACACCCAAAACAACAGCAAAATGGGATACAGAAGCTCTGCATTAATGAACTTGAAAATCTCCAATTCAGAACTCTGGCAAACCATGAAACAGAGAATTTCCTCAGGTCAGAGGTTCTCAACTTTGGCTACATCAGAATGACCTTAGGAAGCTTTAACAAATCCTGAAGGCCAAGCTACATCTAGACCAACTAATCAGAATAGCCAGGGTGAGATCCAGGTGTTGATATTTTTGAAAACTGACAGGTGATTCCAGCGCACAGCCAAGGCTGAGAATCACAGTGCAGTCAGAGCCTGCCTCCTTCTGATTTCATTTGGTGGTAAGGCTTCAAGAGAGGCCTTGGCTTGACTCAGCTTACCTGTTCAGCCTTAAGAGCAGAGAGATAGGGCCTGGCCTGCCCATTAATTAACAGGAGCCCATTCTTGTCTGTTGCTGGACCAATCAAATTGGGCAGTAACATGGTAGCAGAGACAACAATTTGGGGTCAGAGTCAGATGTCTTCCCACATGCTGAGGCCCAGACAGCTGTAGACCCAAATGTAAAATCATCTGAGTCCAGGGTTTACCCACGACCAGGAATTGAAAGCCAGGCTCTTTGACTCTCTCCTTTCCGAAGGACTTTGGTGACATCCCATCTGTAGGACCCAGCTTCCTGCAGAGCAGGAGGACTCAAGCCTGCTCTCTGCTCAGGTAGAAATCCTTTCAGGATCAGCCTGGGCTGGTCTTTCTCTGCCCACCGGTAGGACTGCACGTTTAGAAGATGTGACCTTGTATGCTCTTTGAATAATATGTAAATATCACTGTTGTGAATTAAGAGAGAGAGAAAAAAAGAGGGAGCACTTTAAAGGAAGCCACTATCAATAGCCCTTGAAGACGCAGCAACAGAAGACAGGTGCTGTGTCCTCTTGGATTCCGACTCATTCAGCAAATGCACATGAATTGCCCATTATGCAGCAAATGCCCTGCGAGCACCAGAGGCTGCAAAGTATAAGAAACAAGCATACTCCTGAGACAGATGTGGGAGAAATTAGCTGTGACCTGGTGAGAGTGTCTAAATCAATGATTGTTTAGAGCACTCAGGGCACTCCGGTGGGCATGGGGGTGGCCGGAGGCTGGGCCCCTGAAGGCCAGAGAGAGAGAGAGTTGCATTCCCATGTGAGTGGGAAGGCACCCAGACTGAGGACAGGACCAACCCCAGAGAAGGCACCATAGTGCTTGGTGCTTGTAGGAACCACAAGTCAGTCCCACATGGTGCATGAGGACACAAGGTGCCTGGCTGGGGTAAGACCACACAGGCTGCCAGAGGTGTTAGGTTGGGAGGGTGTGTCAATATGCAACACCCCTTTCCCATCTTGTGAAGTATTCACAGGAATTAGGTAGACGAAGACCTAAGTGGCTGTGTTCTTATAGGAGGACACGGCTTGGGTGTTCAACAACAACGGACTTCTTTTTTTTTTTTTTTTGAGTTGGAGTCCCACTCCGTCACCCAGACTGGAGTGCAGTGGCACGCTCCTGGCCACCGCAGCCTCAACCTGCTGGGCTCCGGTGATCCTTCCGCCTCAGCCTTCCAAGTAGCCGGAACTACAGGCGCACACTACCACGCTGGGCTAATTTTTGATTTATTGTAGAGATGAGGTCTCGCCAAGTTGCTCGGGTGGGTCTTGAACCCGCAGGCTCAGGCAGTTCACTCACCTCGGCCTCCCAGAGTGCTGGGATTACAGGCTGAGCCACCGAGCCCAGCCACAACGGACTTCTTAATGCGGCACCCTGAAAGAGGCTCACTCACTCCCCCAGGTAGGGTGGCACACACATCAGGAAACTGAGATTGCCCCTGAACCTGCAGTCACAGAACCTGCCTCAAAGGACCTTCCGTGTGGCAGGGAGAGCAGAGCACACGGAAGGAGCAGAGCAGAGGGCCCTTCGTTAACAGGCAGCCAGATTTCAGAGCACCTGGAAGAAGCCAGGCTGCACAGGGCTAGTTCCCTGGAGTGTCATCCTAGGGGAGGTACCTGCACAGGCAAATGTGGGGACAGGAGGATAAGTGTGCTTCCCAAGTGAAGGATGCTTTGTCCCTTCTGCAGCATTGGAATTTGAGCCTGTAAGCAGGGGAAGAACTGTCCGTGAAAACACTCCAGTACCACAGTGGATGCTACTGTGGACACCCTCATATGTGCCTGACACTGTTCCAAGTGCTTTACATGTCTTATCATTCATTTTTAACCCATAGAGTTGCAGATGGGGAAAAGGAGGCCCAGAGATGTCAAATGACTCACCTAAAGCCTCACAGCAAACTAAAGCCAGAGCCAGGAATTTTGAACACAGATCTGTCCGAACCAAGGCTAAGTCCTTTTTCCCTTGGCCACGGTGAACTCTGAGAAGGGGCATGACTTGATGTAGGTTGAGACAGATAACAGCGGCTGCATGAGAGGAGGTAGAGACCAGGGTCAAGGAAGCCATTATGCAGCTATTCTAAATCAGTGAAGGGAGGGTGGATGGGAGAGGTGTTCCGAGCGATCAGGATTTGGGTAACCAGGCCCCAAGAGGAACAAGGAAAGAGGAGGAGCCAGGGTCCCATAAGTACCTGCCTTGGGCCTAGGTAAAGGAAGGAGCTGCAGGAAGCTGGCTTCAGGAGAGGAAGATGAGATTCCCATCAGTCACTGCGAATGTCCCAGGACAGGTGGATCACGGAGACCTCAGGTCTGGACCTGAGCGGTCAGGGCAAGGGTGAAACTAGATTTGTCAGTCTTTAGTTTGGAGATGGAAATAAAGGCCAGAGAAGATAGAATGTCAGCCAGGGTGGCTGAAATAAGTCTGTGTGGTCAGGAGGATTTAATCTGCCAATAAACGGGGTTAATTTGGTACCTCCCAGAGACCATGGAGACATTTAATAAATAGAATTTGACCACGGTGACCCAGACAGACAGCTGAGAGGACATAAGGAACTCCTTGTATTATACTATTACTAAGTTATATATCAAGAAGACGTGGTGTGTTTTTCTTAATTTAATTCAGTATACTCATGGGTGGCATTGGAATGACTATGCTCTTGGAAAGTGCACAGTTAACAGAATGCCAGTTCTGATTCAGGCTTCTTTGCTTCCCATGATCCAGTGTTTGCTGACTGGCCACGTTCATGCCACAAACCTCACAGCCTTCCCTTACACCCACTTGCCCCCTGCAGCCTTTTTAGTTAGTGACCCCCACCCTAACCAGAGGTTAGCAAACGTTTCCTCCAAAGGAAAGAAGAAATATTTGAAGCATTGCAGGTCTCTGTCGCAACTACTCAGTTCTGCCAATTTAACACAAAAGCAGCCATAAACAACACATCAATGAATGGGCATGGTTGTATCTCGATAAAACTTTATTTTATAAAAACAGGATTTGCCATATTTATATCTTCTGGACATATTTTGCTAATCTGCCCTAAACCATTCCAGAAAAGCAGAGTCTTAAAAATCTCTTTCTGCTGTGAAGTCTTTCTCAGTAATGTGCTGTGGGGTCTTTCAGCCTCCAGATCCAATAAATTCTAATCAAGTTAGCTGCATTTTTAGCCTATGGCGCACAGTCTCGCTCCCAAGAATAGAAGGAAAGCTACACCCCGACACCCCACATGACTTTTCAAGAGGATGCCATTGGCATCCTGTGCACCAAAAATAATCTCCTGGTATATACGAAGGAGCAGTTAGAAAAAAACAGAAAACGATCACATGAACTGACATCCTACAGACCAGAAAGGGCAAAGTCAATTTCAAAATTAAGATATCGTTTTAGATTGATGTGGCATCCATATTTCAACTTCGACTCCTAGCAAAATGAAATGAGCATGTTCCTGCCATCCCGTGAGGTAGTGCAGGACCTTAATCACCATGTGGGTGTAAGTCGGATAAGGCTATGCCTGTCTGATGACACTTTCCCTTAACAGTTTTCTTCTAGCTCACTACTGACCCGACTCCCTGGGATGCACGTTATTCATGGTCTGGGAGACAGTGTTGGTTCCATCAGATGTGTGTGTTCTCATGTTCTGTGGGACCATGAGCACTCTTGATCTCCTGCTCACTTGCTTTCTCTCTCTCCTTTTCTAACACATCCCCCTCACCACACGCACAGAGTACACAGATACCCTAAAGCTTAGTTCTTCCACGAGCCAGATCACTGTCTCCACTCTGCAGGTATTAGCTATTTCTTTCATCGGTAGGATGATTCTGTCTAGTTTTTTGTTGTTGTTGTTTTTAAGTTGGAGTCTCACTCTGTCACCCAGACTGGAGTGCAGTTGCACGCTCCCAGCCACTGCAGCTTCAACCTGCTGGGCTTTGGTGATCCTTTTGCCTCAGCCTTCCAAGTAGCCAGAACTACAGGTGCGCGCTACCACACCTGGCTAGTTTTTGATTTATTGTAGAGACGAGGTCTCTCCAAGTTGCCCAGGTGGGTCTCGAACCCGTGGGCTCAGGTAATGCACTCGCCTTAGCCTCCCAAAGTGCTGGGATTACAGGCTGAGTCACCGAGCCCGGCCTAGTTTTTTTTTTAATGTTTTAAAAATGCGTTAGGTCCTCAATAAGTCAAACATATAATTACTATATGACCACGAATTCTACTCCTGGATATAAATGCAAAAGAATTTAAAACTAGCATTTAAACAACACTGTACGCAAATGTTCACAGCAGCACTATTCACAATAGCCAAAAGGTGGGAACACTAATGAACAGTTTTTTTAAAATGTTGTATAGCCAGACAATGGGATATGATTTAACAATAAAAGGGAATGAAGTACTGATACACGCTACAACATGGATGAACCTTGAAAAGATTCTGTAAGTAAAAGGATGCAGACACAAAGGCCACATGTTGTAAGATTTCACTTGTAAGAACTGTTGAGAATAGGCAAGTCCATAGAGGCAGAAAGTAGATAGTGGTTTCCAGGAACAAAGGAAGAAGGGAATGGTGAGTGACTACTGATGGTACGAGATTTCCATTTGGGATGATGGAAATGTTTTCGAACTAGTTAGAAGTAATAGTTGCACAACATTGTGAATATACCAAATGTCACTAAATGGTAAATCTTATGTGCATTATACCACGATAAAAAGAAATTGAAAAGTAGGAATCTTTGGGGGAAAAAGGCATAGATCACAAATATTTATTAAGATAATGATGGTAGAAAGAGTTAAATTGTCACTATATCACCAGATTCTCACTGAGACTCTTACCCACTAGAGAGACTTAGATAAATGTATCTCACATGTCCCCCAAGAAATTCACATTGTGGTGGAAGAAGGAAGGGGAGACAGATACCCAAGCATGCCATGTCAGTCTGGTGTTCCCAGCAAAACCATCTTCGTCACAGCCAGTTCTGTGGGAAAGCACACTCCTGCCCTGGGCTCTTTGCATTTGCTGTTCCTTCTGTGTGAGACACTTTCTCCAGATAGCCATGTGACTCACTCCCCACCTCCTCTGGATCTTTGATCAAATACCTGTATAAGTCAGCTCGGACTGCCATAACAAAATACCATAGACTGGGTGGCTTAAATATCAGAAATTTATTTTCTCACAGTTCTAGAGGCTGGGAAGTCCAAGATCAAGGTGCTAGCAAATTCCGTTTCTGGGGAGGGCTCTCTTCCTGGCTTGCAGAGGGCCACCTTCTCACTGTGTGCTCACATGGTTAAGAAAGAGAGAGAATAAGCTCTCTGGCACTGCATCTTATAAGGACACTGGTCCCATCACAAGGGCTCCACCCTCACGATCTCACTAAACCTAATCATCTTCCAAAAGTCACATCTCCAAATGCCAAAAAAATTTGGGGTTAAAGCTTCAGCATATGAACTTTGGGGAGGTCACAACTCAGTTTAGTCTATAGCAATACCTTGACATAGGTCTTCTCTGATCACCCTACCAAAATAAAAGCTCTTCCTGCTCATCACTTTTTATTCTGATCACATGTTTTTAAATGATCGTCAAAGCATTCATTTCCTCCTGACATTATTTGTGCCTTTCTGTTACCCCAGTATAGTATAAGGCCCTGAATGTCAGGGATGGCATCTATTTTTATTCACTGCTTATCCCCAGCTCCCAGAATGGAGCAAAGCATACAGACACTCCATATATATTTGTTGAATCAGTAAATTAAAATGTTCGTCATATATGCATTGCTAAATTATGTGAACAATAAAAAATTAGGAAATACAAACCTCCAACAATGGGGTTAAATAAATTAAGACAGAGGCACACAATGGAATGCCATGCAACTATTAAAACAGTGTATTCAAATATTTAGTGACATGGAGTCCAGGTACACCTGTCTGTAATCCAGTACTTAGGGAGGCTGAGGCAGGAGGATCACTTGAGGCCAGGGGTTTGAGACCAGCCTGGGAACCATAGCAAGACTCCATTTCTATAAAAAAAAATTAAAAATCAGCCAACCATGGTGGTGCATGCCTACAGTCCTAGTTACTTGGGAGGCTGAGGCTTGAGCCCAGGCATTCAAGGATACAGTGAGCTAATTGTACCACTGCACTCCAGCCTGGGAGACAGAGCAAGACCTTGTCTCTGAAAAAAATAATTGAGTAACACGGGGAAATGTTTACATTACCTTATTAAGTAAAAACAGTACTAAAAATGTATACCAAAAGTACATAAAATCTAAATTTTGCAAAAAATAAATTATTTATGTAGAAAAGGGGTAGTTAATCAAATAGAGAGGAGAGACTAGAAATATGTACACCAAAATGTTAAAAGTGAGTATCACTCAATGGTGGAATGCTAGGTGATTTTCATTTTCTTCTGTACCAAATGTTCATTATTTTATTATATTATTGATTTATTATATTATTATTTTATAATAAATGTGTATTGTTTTGGTTTTTTGGGGGGGTTTTTTTGGTTTTTTTGAGTTGGAGTCTCACTCTGTCGCCCAGACTAGAGTGCAGTGGCAGCTCCCAGTCACCGCAGCCTCGACCTGCTGGGCTCCAGCGATCCTTCTGCCTCAGCCTTCCAAGTAGCTGGAGCTACAGACATGCGATACCACACCCGGATACCACGCCCGGCTAATTGTTTGATTTATTGTAGAGATGAGGTCTCACCAAGTTGCCCAGGCGGGTCTCGAACCCTCGGGCTCAGGCAATCCACTCACCTCGGCCTCCCAAAGCATGAGATTACAGGCTGAGCCACCGAGCCCGGCTGTGTATTGTTTTTAATAATCACTAAAACTAATTTTTAACTTGCAAGTTATTGGGAGAGAGAATATGATTAGCCCACCCCCAGTCCAAGCACCTGTGGAGAAAGAAGTGAGGTCCCTTGGTACATAAAGTGATGTCTCTCAGGGACTATTGGACTCAGTTCTCTAGGAAGGATGGCTCTCAAACCTGCGTGAACTACGACAGCAACAGTGGGTAATGATGGGAAAGGCTTGCTATGCAATGTCTAAGGTTTAGACCTGGCAGATACCAGAATGACCATTTCCAATGAAACCTGTTATTTCCTTCACTTAGAGATTATGAGAAGCCTGCAGTGTAGGCAGGAAAGGCCTTCGAGGTCACCCAGCCCAACCGCTTTATGTACCGCTGAAGATATCAAAGCAGACGTCAAGTGGCCTGCCCTGTTCACAGCTGGTGGCAGCACCAGACTCGAGTCCGGGTTCTCTGCTCCGTGTCCAGTGCTCTTTGCACCACATCTGCTGCCTCTTCACTCTAATACCAAGATGGACTGGAGCTTAAACACACTATGTGGGTCCAGAGTCAACAGTCAGGTCTGCTCCTCATGGGAGTCTGCCTTTTTCCAACCCTCCTTGCCCAGCTCACAGGACTCGCACCCAGACCTGGTAGGCATTCTACAGAGACTCTCAGAGAGACCCTACTGCCAAGGCCAGCCAGGTTTGCAGATCTTTTCTGGACATTGTCCAAGTCCTGCAGTATTCATCTTGTTGCTTGGCTACAAAATGGATTCCTTTTTTCCTGACACAAAGATATCTCTGTTTATGGAAAAAGATAAAGAACTTGCTTGGTTTACAAATGACAAAAAATAAGGTGAAAAGCCAACTCTTGGCCCCCAGGCCTCAGCTCATCCAGCCCAAGCACAGACTTTTATTCTCTAAGTCCCACAGTTTAGAGAAGTCCTTTATATCAGCTGCTCTGTACCAAGCAGCCTGGTCAACCACTTTTGTTACCACATCTATATTAATGGGAGGGAAGAGGAGTCATCTGTTGATGGGAGACAACAGTAATGTCCACACAGTCTGCCTTTTTTTTTTTTTTTTTTTTGGTCAGAGTCTCACTCTTGTCCAGGATGGAGTGCAGTGGCATGATCACAGCTCACCACAGCCTCAACTTCCTGGGCTCAGGCGATCCTTCCACCTTAGCCTCGCGAGTAGCTGGAACCACCATGCCTGGCTATTTTTATCTATTTATTTATTTATTTTGTAGAGGCAAGGTCTTGTTATGTTGTCTAAGCCGGTCTCGAACTCCTGGCCTCAAGCAATCCTCCCACCTTGACCTCCCAAAACACTGGAATTACAGGCATGAGCCACCATGCCCAGCGTCACATACAGTCTGCTTTTAAGGGCAGTAGGTGCTTGAGATTGGGGAGAGATGTAAGGAATATCTCTTACTGGAAGTCACAGTACCACACGTTTGAAAACCACTGTTATGATGACTCTGGGATGCCATTCTATAGGAAAACAGCCCGTGTGAAGGACTACTTCAGCAGAATGGCTTTACTTTTTAAAAATCTGAGTCTAGTTGCATCTCATAAGAGAAAAACCCTTTCAGGAACTATTTGGATTAAAATCATTCTGACTACTCCGGTTAAGTTCTGGTCACTACTTCAAGCAGCAGTGAATTTTTTCTTTTTTGAGATGGAGTCTCACTCTGTCACCCAGACTGGAGTGCAGTGACATGCTCCCGGCCACTGCAACCTCGACCTGCTGGGCTCCGGCGATCCTTCTGCCTCAGCCTTCCAAGTAGCTGGAGCTACAGGCGCGCGCTACCACGCCCGGCTAATTTTTTGATTTACTGTAGAGATGAGGTCTCGCCAAGTTGCCCAGGCGGGTCTCGAACCCACGGGCTCAGGCAATTCACTCACCTTAGCCTCCCGAAGTGCGGGATTACAGGCTGAGCCACCCAGCCCGGCTTGAATTTTTTTTTTAAGTAAGACTCAGGAGTTTGCCTTCCTGTTTTTGAAGAAATTGATTCTCCTTTAACCTTTCTGCTACTGTTTCAAGTCATATCCATGAAAAACTTGGTGGGAACTGCTTACCTGTGATGCAGCCTGTTTCATTGCCCAGCGGTTCCCAAATGGGTGATTTTGCCCCCAGGGAACATTTGGAAATGTCTGGAGTCATATTTTGGTTGTTACAAGTGGGCATGGGCATAGAGCAAGAGTGTGCTACTGGCATCTACGAGCAGAGACCAGGAACGCTGTTAAACATTCTAAAACACACAGGACAACCCACAGCAGAGAATTATCCAGCAAAAAAAATGTCAAAGTCAGGGTTACAAAACTCTGGCCTAGAAGGATTTTCTGTAGTGGACATAAGTTCCTTAAATCTAAGAACAATAATTTCCAAGGCTATCTTTTTACATGGAATTAGACCTGGGGCTATATATCAGTCTCTTTTTACTTTTTACTCAGTTATTAAACTGGGTAAAAATCTAGCACTTCCTATGTCTTTTGCTTCATAATATCTTTATGCTAAAACAAATGTACTCATTCACTTTTAAAAGTTTTAATGAAAATTACAGTGCCTGTTTGATTAATGTTTTATAAGTTTCAGAGACCTTTCTACAAGACAGTTCATTTTTTTAAAATGTACCTTACTTTAAAAAACTTTTAAGATGACTTATGTATATTCATTGTAGAAAACTTGAAAAATATTGTTTAAGAAATATTTTTTAATGGTAATTCCACCACCCAGGAGGAAACATTTTAGTGTTATTGTATTTTTCAATGCATTTTTAAAATAGTTGAGATCATTCTATTCAATTTCATCTCCCCAAAGTGAATCTTTGTAAACTTTCAAACAGCTGCTTAACACTTCATCATGTAATACTGAGCCCTATATTACCTAAAAAATGTTGTTGTACACGGGTTATCAGTGCTTCACTATTATAATCTGTGATAAACATCTGTGCTTTTCATGTTGCTTTTTAACCTGGAGTGTTCTGGGAAAGGTGGGAAGTGGCTATTTCATGCCTAATTCATGACAGATGCAGAACAGGAAAGTCTTTTGTACCAAGTGCAGCAAAGGAGACACCATTCATTCCCAACCCAGCTGAAGGGAAAGTTCTGGAACACCTGGTGATGTGGACTTATAACTTGGGTAGACCATTCAAACCAGGTATCGGTATATATGCAGATATATGTAAGCAAATGAAAAAGTAAAAAAAGGGATAAACACCGAACTTTGAGCCATGGTGACTCTGGGATAGTGAACTGAGATTATCTGGGAGGGGGGACAGGCAAAAAGAAGCACTTTGGGGATTTTTTCCATTATTTTCTTCTGTATTGTTTGAATTCTTTACTATGGGAATATATTCATATGTAATTTATGTAATATTTAAACACAATATACTTTAGAGAATGATTTGATCCCCATGGATTTATGTCAGCAGATACTGATCTTTTACTTTTTTAACCAACCGATATGCTTAAATACATTACACATGATAGACAGGTGAACATTCCTGGAGATGGTGGTATGCTTTGAATAAAAAAGCTCTAACATGCATTTAGATGACAGGCCTTAATAATTTGTTCTCCTCACAAAATATTAGGTGTGACCCTTCTGCAACTACAGTCTGTGACATAGAAGACGAGGGTGGAAACACACAGTCTAGGGCCAGGAGCCTGAAGGTTTCAGGTTGATGGACTCATGTTACCCTTGGTTCCTTTGCCGTTGCTTTAAGTGCTGGTTTAGTGAATGTTTCTCCGTGAAGCACCAACAGATGGTGAGACCGTTCTTGTTCCTGTTTCTTTCAGGCCGTACACCCGGTCCCTGGCTCCAGGCCGAGGCAGCAGGGCAGAGCTCTGATGACATCAAAGGCAGAAATTCTCAGGTAACACATCCCTTGTGTCTCTGAATGTAAAACCAGGAAACCTCCTCAGGGAACACAAAAATGGAGGGAGTACACATTCTCATTAACGCTTCACATTTCCTCAGGCTCCTTTTTTTCAAGGAAAGCTATTTGGTGTACCTTTGTTTCAAGTCAGAATGAAACACTCACAATTTCAAAATCTGAAGGGTGAAAAAAAGGGGTCTTTACTGAAATCACCACCACATAGAGAAGGAAGTTTAGCAACTCAGAACCCCTTTGGGATCATTCTGCAACAATCATCTTGATCACTCCCTATTTTTCCTTGGTTTTTATGGCCTGTGAGAAAAACAGTATAATTCTTATAAAAAGTATTCAGTGTCTCTCTCACCTCTAGAATATATACATGATTTATTTCAGCACCCTTGGAGTTTTTCCCCCATTGATATGACAGTTGATTGTAGTCAAATGATCATAATTCAAATCCTGGTGGCTATAGGAAATTGACAAAGCTAGAATGGAAAGCAGGTATCTCCTTTGTGATAAGCCAGTCTACAGAAACTCTCTTACTTGCCCAGGGCAACTTGAGTAGAAGAGTTTACTAACCTGGGCAGAGATGACATCTCCCACTGCACATGACAAGATCTCATCTTTAAAAGTTCTTTGTTTCTTTGAAAACATGTATTCAGTCCAACTCTGGCTTCCTCCTGTTTCAGAGTTCTATGTGACAACAAGGTGGCCTACTGTTAAACTAAGCCATTCTGAAGCTGTATGTATCAAGGAAAATGATCTGAGAAGGAAGGGACTAGGTTCCTGGAAGCTAGGATGAGTTTCTCAGAGGAGGAGGTAGTTCCTCTAGCTGACAAACATCCCCCTTGTCTAACCATGCCTAATCCAAGAGTTCCAGTAACCATCTTAGATGATCACTAGTTCAAAACTGGGCGTATGATTGTAGTTAAGGAAGGAGTATAAATACATAGGAAAAAAGAAGGCAAAAGAATATACGAATATACACAAACTTGTTAATAGGCAGAAAAGATTCTGAGAAGAGAAACAACCCTGCTCTCCAAATGTTGGGAATCTTTTCTCTGATCACTCGTTTGCACAGAAGTGCAAATAAAGAGGCTTCCATTGTTATACTTCTCCCACTATTGCAAGTCCCTCCTGCTTTGGCTGAAGTGACCTTCAGGGAATTAAAAGAGCTGGTGTCTTTTTTTTATTCATCCTCCATTTTTTTCTCCCTTTTGGGAGCCAAACATTAAAGACTAGGACATTCAAACACAACTACATATATGGGGAAAATTAGAAAATAACCATGTATGCCCAGAGAAAGGCACAGGCTCAGAAAAAAACTGAGATAACTTTAAGATTACAACTCAGGCCAATTCTTGGATCAGATACAGACAACAGCAATAGTTCACCAAAACTACAGAAAAATGTGAAAAGATCAAGAAAATGGTGTATGAAAAAATGGAAATAGCAATAAAGAGAAAAAGAACAAAAATAATTCTGCAGATGAAAAATACAACTGAAGCTGGGCTCGGTGGCTCAACCTGTAATCCCTCGCTTGGGGAGGCTGAGGTGAGTGGATTACCTGAGCCCACAGGTTCAAGACCCGCCTGGGCAACTTGGCGAGACCTCATCTCTACAATAAGTCAAAAATTAGCTGGGTGTGGTAGTGCGCGCCTGTTGTTCCAGCTACTTGGAAGGCTGAGGCGGAAGGATCGCCTGAGCCCGAAGGATCGCCTGAGCCCAGCAGGTAAAGGCTGCGGTGGCCGGGAGCAGCCACTGCACCCCAGTCTAGGCGAGAGTGACTCCAACTCAAAAAAAAAAAAAAATACAACTGAAATGAAAAATTCACTAGAGGGAATAAAAGACAAATATTAGGAGGCAGAAGAAAGACTCAGCAAATTTTAAGCTATGACAATTGAAATTATTGAGTCTAAAAAACAGAAAGATTAAAAGTGAACAAAGACTAGGAGACTTGTGGAAGAACACCAAACAGAACAACATACTCACTGTGTGATTTCCAGAAAGAGAAGAGAAAAGAAAGAGGAAGAAAAAGGCTATTTGAAGATATGATAGATGACAACTTCTCAAATTTGATAAAAGGCATAAAGATCTAATAAGTTCAACACAGTAAGTAAGATGAACTCAAGGAATCCACACTGAGACACACTAAAATCAAACATTCAAAAGACAGAGTTAAAGAGAGAATCTTGAAAGCAGCAAGAGAGATGTGACCTGTCACATACAAGGGATCATCAATAATATTATTGATAAGTTTCTCATCAAAACTTTAGGAGCCAGAAGGTAGTAACTGGTCATGTATTCAAAGGGCTAAGAGAAAAATGCAAAACAAACAACTGTCAACCAAGGATTCAATATCTGACAAATTATCCTTCAAAAATGAGGAAGAAATTCAAATATTCACAGATAAACAAAATGAAGGATTAAATGAAAGGGCACTAGACAGTAACTTGAAGCTGTATGAATAAATAAAGATCTCAATAAAAGTAAATACATGGGCAATTATAAAAGCTAATATTATAACAATAGTTTGTAACTGTACTTTTTATTTTTTACATGATTTAAAACACTTCTATTGAAAAGTCATTAATCTAAAGGCTACTGTTAGTGTGACTTTAGTTTGTAACTACATATTTAGTTTTCTATATAATTTAAGAGACTAGTATTTTTAAAAGACTTATTAGTTTATTTTTTGGAGCACACAGTATATAAAGATGTAATTCTGCACCAGCAACAATGAAAAGGGATGGAAATGGAGCTGTAAAGAAGCAGAGATTTGTTAATGTTACTGAATTTAAGATGCTATAAATTCAAATTATAGTGTTACAACTTTAAGATGTTAAATGTAATCCCAATAGGTTATGGCCTGAATACTTGTGTCCCTCAAAATTCAATGCTGAGACCTAATCTCCAATGTGATAGCATTAAGAGGTGGAACCTTTTGAGAGGTGATTAAGCCATGGAGCCCTCATGAATGAGATTAGTGCCCTTATAGAAGAAGCTAAAGGGATCTTTTTCACCCCGTGCGCCATATGAGAACACAGCTAGTATGAAGCAGTAAGAAAGCCCTCACCAGATACTAAATCTTCTGGTGCCTTGATCTTAGACTTTCCAGCCTATACAAATTTAAGAAATAAATTTCAGTTGTTTATAAATTACACAGTTTAAGGTATTTTGTTAAAACAGCCTGAATGGACTAAGACACCATGGTAACCACAAAGAAAGTAGCTATAGAATATACACAAAAGGAAATGAGAAAAAAATTTGAACATTTCACTATAAAAAGTCAACAAAACACAAAAGAAAGTAATACAGGAAATGAGGGACAAACACACTATACAGAAAACAAGTAGCAGCTCATGCCAGTAATCCCAGGACTTTGGGAGACCAAGACAAGAGGATTGCTTGAGGCCAGAAGTTTGAGACCAGCCTGGCCTGCAGAGCAATACCTCATCTCCACAAAAAAAAGAAAAAAGAAAAAAGAAGCAGTGAAATGACAGAGTAAATCCCTCCTTGTCAATAATTACTTTAAATGTAAATGGATTAAACTCTTCAATAAAAATACAGAGATTGACAGGGTGAATGAAAACACATGACCTAACTATATACTGTTTACAAGCGATTCACTTTGGATCAAAAGACACAACTAATTTGAAAGTGAAAAGATTTGCAAGGTATTCCATGCAAATAATAACCAAAAGAGAACAATGTAGCTACATTAATATCAGATAAAATAGATGTTAAGTCAAAAAGTGTATAAGAGACAAGGAAGGACATTATATATTAATAAGAAGCTCAAAACAGCAAGACGATAACAATTATAAATATTTATGCACTTAATAACAGACCAAAATATATGAAGCAAAAACTAACAACATTGAAGAAAAAGACTGTTCTATAACTGGAGACTTCAATACCTCACTCTCAATAGTGAATGAAACAACCAGAGAGAAGATATAAAGGTACAGTAAAACAACTAGATCTGATATACATATACGATACACTCTACCCAACAAGAGTATATACATGCTTCTCAAGTATATGTGGGACATTTTCCAAGATAGACCACAAATTAAATGTCACTAAATTTTAATTTCATTAAAAGAATATACATCAGACAAAATATCTTCCCCCACCTCAGTGGGATGAAGCTAGAAATGTAAAACGGAAATAAAAGTGGAATATTCACATGTGTGTGGAAATTAAACATTATACTTGTAAACAACCAGTGGATCAAAAAAATCAGAAGAGAAATTAGAAAATACTTAAAGATGAATTAAAATGAAAATACAACACACCAAATCTAATGGAACACTGTGAAAACAATGCTAAGGGAAAAATTTATAGCTGTAAATGTTTACATTAAAAAACAAGAAAGTTATCAAATCTGAAATCTAACTTTACAATTTAAAGAGTTAAAAAAGAAAAAGAAACTAAACCCAAAGTTAGCAGAAGGAAGGTAATAAAGATTAGAGCAGAGATCAATGAAATAGAGAATAGAAAAAGAACAGAGACTGGAGTACCATATGTTCTCATAAGTGAACCTTGAACAATTATAATACGATAAGAAAGGGATTGGCAGTAGTGGGAAACTGTCAGGGGAAGGGGAGTGAGATTGGCAGTTGAGGGAAACTGCTAGGGGAAAGAGGGGCATACCTCATCAACAAGGGTATCTGCATAATCAACATTTGTATACCTAACCCTGAATTGTATCCCACATCTTTATAATAAATAAAATAAATAAATAAAAATTTTTAAAGTCTTACAAAAAAAATTCCATACATACATTTTATCATATATCCATCTAAAATTATTTTACTTTTTGTGCTAAAATCTAAGGCATTTTATCACTGATTAAAGTTAGCTCCTGTTAAAATTAAAAAAAAAAAAAAAGGAAAAGAACAGAGAAAGTCAATGAAACCAAAAGTTGGTTCTTTGAAAAGATCAACAAAATTGACAAACATTTAGCTAGATCAAATAAGGAAAAAATAGAGAAGGCTCAAACTGCAAAAATCAGAAATGAAAGCAAGAATATTACTACTGTTTCTACTGGAGGAAAACTAAAGGATTATGAGAGTGCCATGAATGCCAAAAAATTGGATAACCTAGGTGAAATGGACAAATTCCTAGAAATACAAAACCTACCAACACTAAATCACAAAGACATAGAAAATTTGAATAGACATAACTAGTAAGGAGATTGAACCATGAATTTAAAAAAAAAAAAATCCTGGAAAAGGAAAGTCCAAGACCTGAGGGCTTTGCTGGTGAATTCTCCCAAACATTTAAAGAACTAACACCAATCCTTCTCAAACTTTTCCCAAAAAAATGAAAAGGAGAGAATGCTTTTTAACTTATTCTATGAGACCAGCATTACCCTAATACCAAAGCCAAACAACGAAGCTACAAGAAAAGAAAACTACAGACCACTATCCCTTATGAGCACTGAGGTAAACATTTTCAGCCTAATACTAGCAAGCCAAACCCAGCAGCATATTAAAAGGATTGCACACCATGACCAAGTGGGACTTATCCCTGAAAGGCAAAGATAGTTCAATACACAAAAACTAATCAATATTACACTAACAGAATGAAGGAAAAAAAGCACATTATCATATTAACTGATGCAGAAAAAGCATTTGACTTAAACACTCTTTCATGATACAGACACTTTTAACAAACTAAGAATAGAAGGAAACTACCTCAACATAATAAAAGATACATATGAAAAAGCCACCATGAACATCATACTCAATGGTATGAAAGACTGAAAGGTTTTCCTCTGAGATCAGGAACAAGGCAAGGATACCCACTTTCACCACTTTATATTTAACCTAGTACTGGAAGTTCCAGTCAGAGCAATTAGGCAAGAAAAAGAAATAAAAGACATCCAAATTGGAAAGGAAAAAGTAAAATTATCTCTGTTTGCAGATTAGATGATCTTATATGTAGAAAACCCTAAAGATTTCACCAAAAAAATTTCATAATAACTAATAAATGAATTCAGCAAAGTATCAGGACACAAAGTCAACACAGAAAAATCAGTTGCATTTCTCTACACCAACAATGAACAATCTGAAAAGACAATTACAGCAACAATTCCATTTACAATAGCATCCAAAAAAAATTTAGCAATTAACCCAAGAGGTAAAAGATGTATACAATGAAAACTACAGAACATTGCGGAAATAAATTAAATAAGACATAAATACATACAGACACATCCTATGTTCATGGGTTAGAAGTCTTAATACTGTTAAGGTGTCAATACTACCCAAAGCAGTTTACAAATTCAGTATAATCTCTATTAAAATCTCAATGAAACCGGGCTCAGTGGCTCAGCCTGTAATCCCGCGCCTTGGGGGGATGAGGTGAGTGGATTGCCTGAACCCGCGGGTTCGAGACCCGTCTGGGCAACTTGGTGAGACCTCATCTCTACAATAAATCAAAAAATTAGCCGGGCGTGGTAGCGCGCGCCTGTAGTTCCAGCTACTTGGAAGGCTGAGGAGGAAGGATCGCTGGAGCCCAGCAGGTTGAGGTTGCAGTGGCCGGGAGCAGCCACTGCACTCCAGTCTGGGTGACAGAGTGAGACTCCAACTCAAAAAAAAAAAAAATCTCAATGATATTTTTTGCAGAAATGGAAAAACTCATCCTAAAATTCATATGGAATCTGAAGAGACCCCTTGAGATAGCCAAAACAATCTTGAACAAGAAGAATAAATGTGGATGACTCACATTTTTTATTGAAAACCTTACTGTAAAGCTATGGTAATCTAAACAGTGTGGTACTGACATAAAGACAGACATATAGACCAATGGAATGGAATAAAGAGCCTAGAAATAAACCCTTGCATATATGGTCAAATGGTTTGTGACAAGGGTGCCAACCCCACTTAATAGTGAAAGGATAGTCTTTTCAACAAATGGTGTGGGGAAAACTGGATATCCACATGCAAAAAAATGAAATTGGACCCTGACTAACACTATATACAAAAATTAACTCACAATGAACCAAAGACCTAAATGTAAGACCTAATGCTATAAAACTCTTAGAAGAAAAAAACGGGTCAAAAGCTCCAAGACATTGGATTTGGCAATGATTTATTGGATGTAACACCAAAGGCACAGGCAACAGAAGAAAAAAATAGACAAGTTGGACTTATGAAAATTTTTTAAATGTTGTATTAAAACATAATATCAAGAGCAAAAAGACAACTCATAGCATGAGAAAATATTTGTATCATATATCTGATAAGAGATAATATCCAGAATACATAGAGAACTTCTAAAACTGAACAACAACAAACAAACAACCAAATTCAAAAATGGGCAAAGGACTTGAATAGACATTTCTCCAAGGAAGATACATAACTGGTCAGTAAGCACATGAAAATATGCTCAACAGCACTAATCCTTAAAGAAATGTAAATTAAACTCACAATGAAATAGCCCCTCATATACATCAGGATGGCTGCTATGAAAAGACAAAACAAAATAACAAGGGTTGGCAAGTATGTGGAGAAACTGGAACCCCTGTGCACTCTTGGTGAGAATGTGAAACAGTATAGCTGCCATGGAAAACAGTGAATAGAACAGCTCCTGAAAAACAGGACGGCAGTTCCTCAAAAAACTAAAACTAGAATTACCATATGTCTGGCCCTTCCACTCCTGGGTATATACCTAAAAGAATGAAAATCAGCGACTGGAAGAGATACTGGTACTCCCATGTTCACAGAAGCATTATTTTACAATTGCTAAAACATAGAAGCAACTCAAGTGTCTACAGATGGACGAATGGATGAGCAAAATGTGATATATACATATACAATAGAATATTATTCAGCCTTAAAAAGGAAAGAAATTCTGACATATGCCATGACATGAATGAATATTATGCTAAGTGAGCTAAGCCAGTCACAAAAAGACAAATACTATATGCTTCCATTTATATAATGTACTTAGAGTCATCAAAATCATAGAGACAGAAAGCAGAATAGTGGTTGTCATGGGTTAAGGGGACGGGAAAATTAAGAGCTATTGTTTAATGGGTGTACAGAGTTTCAGTTTTGCAAGATGAAGAGAGTTACAGAGATGGATGGTGGGAATGTTTGCACAGTACTATGAATGTATTAATATCCCTGCACTGTCCACTTAAAAATTATTAAGATGGTACATTTTATATTACATGTATTTTACCACAGTGAAAGAATATTGGAGGAAAAAAAACTGTTAATAGGCATTTGTTCTAGAAGGTTATGGCTTGTTTTTACTTTCTTCTTTGTGAATTTCTGCAATTTCCAAGTTTTTTACAATGACTATACTATTCTTGTGATCAGAAAAACTAGAGTAATAATCATAATCCCCTATAGTTCTAAGACTCTTTACATCTTTCAGTTAGCTTGCATATGTTGTCTCATTTGTTCCTTTTAATAACCCTGTGATGGAAGCTGAGAGATACTTTTATGGCCTATTGTGCTCCAGAAGTTGAAGACCTTGCCCAATGTCATATGCCCAGACCTTCTGACTTCTTGTTCAGTGCTCCTTCCATATACTCACTGCCTTTCCTGGCATGTTAGAATCTCCGGAGACAAGAGTCGTCCTCACTATCAATGTGGCAAGGCTGTGTTGGACATTGTGCAGGTTCTGGTCCCCAGCGTCATGACAAGAAAACACCTTAATCACCCAAGGCTGGTAGTTGTGATCTCTGCCCATAACAGTCTAGTCAAGGATGGATTGTCAAGTCTCTTTGGGCGTTCCACAGTCAAGTTCTTCTTTATACCTTGCTTGCTAGGTATCATCTTAATTCATTTCATTGCACTGAGGCATAAAGCAGGCACCCAGAGAATTCACTGGGTTCTAGACATTGCAAGCAACACCCAAGGGGGTGCTTGCTTCTTTTATGGATATAGCGATCAGTGCATAGGTGGGAGGCCTGGACTGGAAGTCTGAGGCCTGGGTCTTTTTCTCTTTTTCCCATTGCCTTCAGTTGGGATCTCCAACAAGTTCTTTGCTTTCCCTGAGCTTCCTGTCAAGTGAATTGCTGAGGCTTGATCCTATACATGTTGATAAGACAGCATTAGGTCCCCACATACCATCGAGTATATATCCCATTTCATTCCTTTTCCACCCGTGGGTACAAACCAGCTCTTTGAGTACACATCTCCCCAATCTTGTGTGAATGAGGAGAAGTTGCAGTGCCCAGCCCTGGGGGTCTTTTGTGCGCAAGAATCTTCTAACCCGGTAATGTTCTATTTCCGCAGTTATCACTAAAGACTCTCCGGTGAGAAGATGGATGGAGCCAAGGTCCTGGGGTTCCAGATTGCAGGAGGGGAACCCCCAGGAGAACACGTCAGATCCCTCCATGCTCAAGCTGTATTTCAGTTGATACACAGGCTCTGAATCGAGCATTTATTTATTGTAAATATGTGGTTTGCACGGGCTTTAAAGCAGTATTTTAGTTTATTTTATTTGAGTAATATTTTTAAAAAACACCCACCATTTTTCCATTTTTTACAATGCATCTTGGCATTCATCTGTCAGTACAGATAGAACCCTGTCCCTCCCTATAACGCCCACTCCATGACTGTGAATATGCTTGCGGGCTGGCCCTTCCTAGATTCCAAACTGTTTTTAGAGAGCCCATAGTTTGCAAGTAGTCCCAAAGTCCTAAGTATCCACAATGGCTTCTTATTGGCATGATTTTACATTCTCATCGCTCCAACTGCAAAGTCAAACCAAACAATGCCTTATAAATGATGCAGCTCAGAGGAAGTAGTATGTCCCCCACACCCAGACTATGCCACACAGCCTCCAGGGAAGGAGACGCCATGTCTCGCTTCCATTTTGCAGTACAGGGATTTTTTTTTTTTTTTTTTTTTGGCTGCCTAATGTAAATATATCACAAAGTAAAGGCGTGAGTGGGCTTGGCCCCTCTGACGCCGACCACAGGGCCCCTTTTGTAATTGAAGAATGCTACAAGTAGCCAATGCTCCTACTGTTTACAGTGTCCCTAGTGCCCAAGTCTCCATTACTTTCCTCCTGTCCCCTCCAAGTTCCCAGCCCCATCCTGGTAGCCAGGGTAAGGTCAGTTTGATGAGATTTCGGTATTTTTTTCCCCTACAGGTTAAAAACAGACACTACTCATTGTTATAGCAAACTACTAATTCTGTCTCAGAGGTTTCCCCTTCCGCCTCCCACTTCAAGTGCAGGATTTCCATGGAAAATACAACATGAAAAAGTGTAGAATGAAATATCTCTTGAAATAATGTCTGGTGCCTTGCCCTCACTTAAGAAACTTTGGAACCACCCATTATGCATTAGCTTCCTTCTGAGCAAAAAAAGAACCCCACTGGGCTGACAGCATCCATTCTTTCCCTTGTGGCGGGCATCTCCCTGCAGGAGAGATGTGTGTGCTCGGCCTCCCTGCAGGTGGAAAGGGTCGAGCCAGGCTGGGACTGCTCTTCACACTCATTTCTCGTGCCAGCAAGGGCTTGGAAGTGTGTTTTTGCTTGCTGCCCGACCTCAGGTGCTCACCATCGTTGGTGAGGGGAAGGCTGGGACAGAGGAAGGAGGGAAAATAGAAGGAAACAGACTGATCCCCGGGTTGTGCTCAAAATAACTGTCCATTAAAGAAAATCAGGGAGAGAGGGGAGGGAGACCAGTAGAAAATAAGTTTGCTTTGTAGCAACTCACTTGTGCATTCACACCTGAAGGATATCATGTCCAGAGTAACCCATCCAGAAAGGGAGGCGGTTAGGACGGTTTGGGCACACATGACTGCATACGCCCAGTTGTTGTCTGGAGTAAAGAGACTCAGATGGCTTCCTACATTAGTGGTGTGCTTTCTCATTCCAGACAGAAGCAAGTGAATCAGGGTCAAGTTCCCTTCTCTGGGGAATGAATCCAGCCAAACTGTAACAGCTACATCAACAGGAAAGCTTTTGCAGGTCATCTGTTCTGGGAGAAACTGATGTTTGATTGATTCTGGAAGTTTTCCGAAAGGTCAAATCTCTTTATTACAACCATAACCACTCTACCGCCTTCACAGGCCCTGGACAAAGGCCCTTTCACCTTCAGAGTAGACTGCCTGCCCTGATGAGGTGTTTATGCATTCATGTTCCATATGGCTGGGATAGACATGTAAAACTTAAACTATTTAAGGACAGAGGGAAGGAATGAGCAGAAACCAAAAATGGCAATTAGGGAGAAATCTCAGGAATCTGGCATCACGTCTCTCCTCGAGACCTCTCACTGAATTCACAACCCTTCGAGCTCGAGCTCGTGCCAGTGCACTGAGTTCCTCTGGCGGTGTAAAGGTTTAGCCCCTTGGCCATAAACTCACTCTTAGAGGCATCTGCATTGCAGAGTTCCCGCCGGCCTCGCATATTCTCACTGACACTGTGGTCTGTGACTCCCGCGATGTTTCACATGTATTTTATATTTATTGATGTCTCCTTCTGCAGATTCGTTTCTTTGTACCTAATAAACTTTAATAAGTTGGAATGTGCCCGGTCATTTCCTTGTTAAAACCCAGCAATGGTCACCGGTACCAATCTAAGCCGAACATTTTTAAGAACTAGGAGGACTTCTAAGAATGACACAGCAAAATGGATATTTGCACAGACCCCATGCTTGCTGTAGCTTACTGTGTAAGAAACAGGGCCTTTCTTTTCGGAACTGACTAACCTAATGGGTATTTGAAAAAACCAAGCACAAGGAAAATACTTTCTCAGATGCATTTTTTAAAAAGTAGATAATGCCATATTTATTCAAGTTTGCTTGTTTGTTTTAGAGACAGGGTCTCACTCTGTACCCCAGTCTGGAGTGCAGTGGCTCAATGATAGCTCACTGCAGCCTCAAACTTCTTGCATCAGTTTATATAGAATGAGCAGAATGTAATGCTTCTAGTTCTGCTAATTTGTGTTCAAATGAACTAACTTTCAGCCTAATGTGTACTTACCCACGCCCCTCCCCCAACCTCTACAAATCCCTCAAAAAAGTCTCCAGTGTGAAGCAAAATCACTTTGGTCTCCATGATGTGTTTTAAGGTAGACTTTTTGGAACACAGTATGGAAGAGATAAGTTCATCTGCTAGGCAAGCTGGCTCAGAACTAGCTCTTGGAAGGCAAGTCAGGAGCTGAATCTCCCTTTTGTCTCATATGAGTTGGGGAGAGTAACAGTAACTTAACCAGCACCTTGGTTTCTTCATCCATCAGAGGGGACATAAATATGTACCTGAGCATATATTGGTGGAGATTTGATGACAATAACACACAGGCAAGTCCTCAATCCTTGGATCGCAACAGAGCCCAGTAGTGGCACACCCCACACTCTGGGGAGCAGCCAGTTCGTACAAGCGCCGTCACAAGCAGGGCTCCGCTGGCATCCATTCAGATGTCTGCTGAGCTGCTCCAAGCACACTTCACTACCTCTGCTATTGGATAACAAAGAGCGAGCCGTAATTAAGATTCGCAGATGTTCCCCAAATAAATCTCATCTAGAAACTCATTTCAAAGCTAGTTACTACACACTTTGCATCAGAATTAGTTCAGGGGCTGACTTGTTTCATCAGCCTTCTTACTGGCAGAGGTGCAGACAGATAAGCTCTTTAGTGACAAAAAGGGCCAGTGGGGAGGGAAAGCAAGAGCCCAAGATAATATACAAAGTGGAGGATCAACTTCAAAGTCACATTGACTGTGGGGGATGGAGAAGTAGCTGTAACTTTAGGCACCCCTTGTGGAGTAAAGTAAGGGAGAGGTGGTCCCCAGAGAGGTGATGGGGACAACTTAATGAGAAGGGCTGTGAACTCCAGAAGCAAGTCCCAACTTCTCAGACCGTGCTCTCGGAGGCTTTGGCACTATTCATGAACCCGTTCTGTTAGGGGTCAAATGGTGCTCTCCCCAAAATCCATATATCCAAGCCCTAATCCCCCAGTACTTCAGATTGTGGCCTTACTTAGAAATAGAGTCACTGCAGATATAGTTAGTTAAGATGAGGTCATACTGGAGCAGGGTGGGCCCTTAATCCACTATGACTGGTGTCCTTATAAAATAGGGATATTTGGACACGGGCATAGGGAGAATGCCGCATAAAGATGACAGCAGAAAGCAGGAAGATGCTTCTACGGGCCGAGAAATGCTTAAGATAGCCCGCAAGACTGGGTGCGGTGGCTCAAGCCTATAATCTCAGTACTTTGGGAGGCCGAGGCGAGAGGATTGCCTGAGTCCGCGGGTTCGAGACCAACCTGGGCAACATGGTGAGACCTCATCTCTACAATAAATCAAAAAATTAGCCAGGCATGTCAGCACGTGCCTATAGTTCTGGCTACTTGGAAGGCTGAGGTGGAAGGATCACCTGAGCCTGGCAGGTCGAGGCTGCGGTGGCCAGGAGTGTGCCACTGCACTCCAGGCTGGGCGACAGAGTGAGACTCCAACTCAAAAAAAAAAAAAAAAAAAGAAAGCAAGAAGCCCTAGCAAACGTTCTGTCACCACAGAGTGTATTCTGTCATGACAAGAGAGCTGGGAATAAAATTTAAAGAATTGTTAGTTCTTTGTCATATAAATAGGACCATCATCTACTCTGACCTTGACAGAGGTCACTCGTAGCAGGTGACTGAGTCCCTTTTTCACAAACAAGAACTTCACTTGCACTTAGCCTGTCACAGCGGAGACAATCTGGAAGCTGTGTGGCATTTCTGGATCATGAGCATGGAGAGTTGGCTTTTTCTCAGTGGCATTCTCTCCTGCTGTGGAGCTGCTAACGCTTTAGAATTGACATGCTTGGCATAGAGCACTAGCCATTCTCATGACCTAGACTATGGATCTTAGCATGGTTTCCATTTCTTTTCTTTTTAATTGTGGTGATATGCACATAACATAAAATTTACCATCTTCACCCACCGTTAGTGTTCAGTTCAGTACTGCTAAGTACATTCGTATGGTCGTACAACCGTCCATCTCCATAACTCACCTTCCAACACTGAAACTCTAAACTCATTAAACAATAACTCCGTATTTCTCCCTCTCCCTGGCCCCCTGGCAACTGCCTTCTACTTTCTGTCTCTATGGATTTGACTAGGCCAGGTACCTCATACAAATGGAATCATATATTTGTTCTTTTGTGACCGGTTTATTTCACCAAGCACAATGTCTTCACGAGTCATCCATGTTGTAGCATGTGTCAGAATTTCCTTCCCTTTTGTAAGGCTGAATAATATGGATATACACCACATTTTGTGTATCCACTCATTCATCTATGGATACTGGAGTTGCTTCCACGTTTAATATAAATATGGGTGTATAAATACCTCCTCCAGACCCTGCTTTCAATTCTCCTGTGTATATACCCAGAAGTGGGATTGCCAGATCATACGGTGGTTTTATTTTTAATATTTTTTAGCAACCTCCATACTGTTTTCCACAATGGATGCACCATTTTACATTCCCTTCAACAATGCATAAGAGTTCCAATTTCTCCACATACTCACCAACACTTGTTATTTTCTGTTGTTGTTTCTTTATAGTAGCTATCCTGATGGGTGTGAGGTGGCACTTCAAAGGTCCTTTGTGTTTATTATTAAAGAGCAAATTTATCCAAAGAACAGTATATAATGGAGGAAACTGCTGAACTAAGTTTTCCAAAGATTGCGGGCAAAAAAACGTATTCCCTTTCATACATTTTCTATGCTGTGTCTGATTCCCACATCTATTCATGAAATGCAAGACAGAAGAGGCCACTGGATGTGAATTTCAGTATTTTTTTTATTGTATGCTTGATGCATTTAGAGACAACTCCAAGGGCAAGCACTGGATAGGGACGTTATCTGGTTTGTAGATATTTGTACAAAAGACTGTTAAGACTACGTGGTCAGTCCCCACTGCAGGAAACAGAAAGATTTTCTCTTTCTAGTATTCTCTGCCAATAGCATTTTCCATCTAGCACATTAAAATTCTCACATGGTTGCAAACATATTATACAGATTGGTTCCCACGAGAAATCTGCAGTTGACATTTTGGGATGTTTGCAGTCCATCAGATAAGCACATTTTAACCAAAACCACAGGAGGGGAGCTGGGACTTGGGACTGTGTGGAATGAGATGCCATAGCTATGGGGAAGCACAAGGGAGTGACAGCACCGCACGTGACCTGTCGCTCCTGGCCCTCCCTCGGAGCACGACCCGTGAGGTGGGCTCCCAACTCTCCCTCCTCCACATGCTTCCTGCCTAAGGCTGAGAGCTCAGGTGAAGACCTTCCCCAATAAACAGTGGATGGCTCTTCAGTCATGCAGTTAGTGGCTTCAGACAGACACACTGGCCCCACCTGGCTTCCCCACTGGGCCAGCCAGCGATGTACAACACCTGTACCAATGTGGGATGACATCAGCTAGGAAGCAAAGTCATTTTCCTGGTTGATCATTCTTTTTGATACCTAATGACTCACCCAGTAGTAAAGGAACTCCATTGCTAAAACCTAATAGGTATACGCCTGCTCTGTTAGTTTTTAAGAAAAACTCCACCTAATAACACCGGGTCTTATGTTATTGGGCACTAAGGAATATTCACAATTTTGGTTATATCCTTATTCTACCTAGTTTCAAACCACCTCTGAGAATGAAAGACTAACATTTCTGCTTTGCTAATTTACTTTTACTGGAGCCTCTGCCCTTGAATAGGAGGGCTGGTCTTCACCTATGGTAAATCCCATCTATTACACAAGACTAGCTAGCTTACGTTTGGCTATGGGGTATAGAGGTGGGGACAGAGTCTGTCCTTTACGGCCATGGCTTCTTTCTGCACAAAGCACGCAGGGTCCCCTCCCCCAGTCTGGGCAGATACACACATGGTATTCTAGGAAGCTATTTATACACTGTGACCGTTAAACACATTATTTTCATATTTCATCTTGAATATTCATTTCCCCCATATTGTCTTCAGAAAAGCCATCCCTGGTCAAGAAATTATCCATGTAATAAGCATTTTTTCCAAAGCACAATCTGTCAGGAGCACTTAAAGACAAACATTTCCCCCCATAACAGCCTACACAAAATCCAACAACATATTTCCAGCTGTTGATATATGTAAATAAGTCACTAAAAAAATGAGTACAGCCACATCAGCAGAATTCTTTGCTCTCTTCTTGTCTTTGATTTTGACTGCGCATGGACCACCTCCACGCCTGATGGGAGCAAGGAAGCCCAGCTTAACTTCGCCAGGCTGTGCCTCAGAGGCCTGCCATGCCCTCTAGTGGTAGGACAGGGACATCACAATTGCGGTATACAGTATTAGCCAAGACGACTCTCGATTAGGTTTGCCCTTCTCCAAGATCCTCCACTAAGGTTAGTGCACCCTAAAAGTAGCAGCTTGTGTCTCCCACTGCACAACCGACATAAAGCAGCTTATCCGTGACCTTTGTCTGGCCCATAGTAATAAAAGTAATTTATTCTCACCAGACTTCTTTTAACTCTTCAATCACCTTCGTGGCCTCAGACATGTCAACTGAGGAAATGTTTCCATGATAGGTGAAGGTGCGGGTGAAACCATGCAGTGAAATTACGGAGTGACTTTCTGCATCGCCTTGTTTTAAACAACCACTTGGGAGGTAGGCTGGGCCGGGGATAGGTACCTCCCTCGCCCTTGAATCTCACCTTTCTCCCCTTAGCAGCTAGACAGATGCTTTCAGAATGGCTGCTCCACCTCAGAGGAGGCCCTAAACTCACCAACCGTGAAGGCGCAGGCCAAACCTGCACGAGGCTCTTAGCAATTGCTAGCCACCATTATTGGTTGCCATTAACGTTGTCAGCTGAAATATTCTTCCCATCTCTCACCATTTGTAGTTAATGATTTTACATACAGAATTTACAAAACTGTTGAGCAAAGAGCTCACGGCTCTCCTATACTCATGTTCCTGGAGAGTTGGCAGAGAAAAAGATTTGTTCTGATCCACCCTCTGGCCCTCGGTGTTCTCATCTGTGTAATGAGGGGCTGGTTCCCTTCCAGCGCTCACAGCCTGCGATATTGTTGCTGAGAAGGAGTTATTAACCCTAAGACTCTTCCAAGATGTCTGATACTCACGATATTTACACTTACAGATTTCTGCCAAGAATGGTGAAGCAAGACTAGGCCCAAATGGTGCTCCCCCACTAGTTGAGATATTAAATACACTCTGTTAATCATCTCTGCACACTTCAGGAGTGGCTGAGAGTTTCCATAGATGGAAGTAACGTCCTCAACACCACCCACCACCTGCCCACTTCAGTTACCCGTCTGAATGGAGGCAGCTCCTGGGACATTGGAGGAACGAGGGATGAGGGGAAGGCCCAGGAATGTCAGCTGCTTCATATACGGATTTGTGGGCTATAGTACCCTGGGCAGGAAGGGTGGGTGTTAGACTGTTACCCTGCAGAGAAATGTGTCTGTATCCATCTGTCGCCATCTTGCCCTCTGTCTTCCCAACGCTAAGCCCATCTGGTCTTCCTCGCACGCTTTCCTGCGCTCGGGTGGTAAGTCAAATCCTTTAAGCAAACACGACACTGGAAACAAATCAGTTTAATTAAAGTCTCTCTGCTGAGATAATGTAGTAACTGCTTGGATTCCAGCGACTATCTAAATAGTCAAGAGTTCCTCCTTTTCCTTCCCTCATTAGCTGAGAAATTTGCGGCTTTGTGGGGTGGAACTATGCCATAGGGGACATTCAGTTAATCCTACACTGGATGTCAGTAACTAGACATGGAATCATTTCTGCACAAGGCCACATCCCTGTGGCGGGTGTGTTGCTTTGTAGGGAGAGCTACTGGGCCTCGTGAGTGATCCACGCAGTGATTCAGGGAAGTCACCAGCATGGCTGTCTCTGAATCTCAGAAGTGGGTAGGTTCCAGCCAACACAGATGGCCGGCTCTCCTGCAAGCAGGCCACTACACGTGAGCACACTGAATGGAAGACGAGTTCTTCAGGAGCATGGGAATTGGGAAGGGCCCAGGACTGGAAAGGGGCCCCTTTAACTCCTTCCCATTGGTTCTGTCCCCCAGAAGACACCCTTGAGGCACGGTGCACTATGGACGTGCGCTCAGATTAAGAGAGGCCAGGGAGGTGCTCCCTCAACTGCACACACAAGAGCACTGTGTGTGTAGACAAATGCCTTTTGTTAACTTGAAAGAAACCACTACTGAAAGACTAAGACTTCAAAAGAGTTCACTTTTCCCGCCAACTCAGCACTGTGGAGCCTGCCTTTCAAGGCTTGATGAACTCTAGTCCTCCTGTAAAAGGCTCATGTGTCCATTGTCACTGAAATACAATGATAGCAGCTTAAAGTTCACAATTAGTCACACACCCGAACAACAGGCAAATGGGATACACGTTACACTGCAAAGGAAGGGCGCCTACGTTGCAGGAGAAGGAGACGTCAGGAGGTTCAAGGCAGAACACAAGGTAACAGCTCGATCTGGCTTCGGAAAAGGAGGCCACATCTCAGCTTTCTCATTTTACTCAAACAGGAGAGTGGTTTGTTTTGCTGGTAACTTAGTAAGGTGGGAAGTTTTAAATAAGAAGGGGAAAGGGGAGGCTTACTTCACTTAAAGAACTTAATCTCCGTGTCAACACAGTCATAGAAAAGGTCCCCCACTTCGGCAGGGTCCAGGGGGTCAGGGCTGGTCAGGATTTCTTCCATGGCTTCCAGACCTTGCTTCTCCAGTTCCAGCATGGTCTTCCTCAGCTTGCGACCTTGCTCCTGAGGGAGGACACGGCTGCTTTATATCTCAGCAAAACAGTGGGGGTCCCTGCAGTGGCCCCCCGAAAGCCCCTGGAGGTCCTGCTGGCTTCCTGCCTGAAGTGCCATTCTTCCCTTCCAAGCTGTTTCCCACACTCCTGCTGGCGGGAATGTTCTAGAATGCCGATGTGGCTATGTCACTGCCCTGCTTAGAACCCTTGCACAGCTTCCTGCTGCCTTCAGGATAAAGCCCAGACCCCTGAGTGACCTTCAGAGAAGGCCCTTCTGACACATGAGATGCTCGCTTGCCTGACCTCTTGTCCTGCATCTGCCTTCTCTTCAGCCAGACTAGGTTAACTGAAACCCACCAACCCACGATGCTCTTTCTCACCACAGCACAGGTGACCCCGCCCTCTGGGGAGCCTCGCCTTCCCTCAACACTTGGTCCACTTGTGCCCATCTTCAGCTCCTTGGAAAGCCTTTCCCCTGGACCCCCAACAGGGCAATGCCTTTCCTTCTGCTGTGGTCACTGTCTTCTGCCTGGTGGTGGCTTGTCCACAAGTTGTGTCCCCCATTAGACCATGATCTCCTGGGGAGCAGGAATCCAGCTTATCTCTGCCCTCCAATGTCCCTGTCACTGTGACAGGGACACAGTGGATACTCTCAAAAGATGTTTGTTGAATGAATAATAGATACATGAATCAATAAATAAACACAGGTATGTCTATCCTCATTCACTCTTTTTCTGAGGGGGTGAGATTGCTTCTTCCAAGGGACTCATTTACAGGGGATAACAGTGAAAAGCTTTCATTTGCCCAATTAGTCCTAGAACTGAGAAGCTGTTCTCGCCACCCACCCTTCTTCATGCAGCGTCACTGGACTCAATCAGAGAGTCATTTCTAAATTTTAAAATCCAGCAACCAGCTGGGCTCAATGGTTCAGCCTGTAATCCCAGCACTTTGGTAGGCCAAGGCGAGTGGACTGCCTGAGCCTATGGGTTCAAGACCAGCCTGGGCAACTTGATAAGACCTTGTGTCTACAATAAATTTTTTAAAATTAGCCAGATGTGATAGCACACGCCTGTAGTTCCAGCTACTTGGAAAGTTGAGGCAGAAGGATCACCAGAACCCAGCAGATCAACACTGGGGTGGCCATGAGCGTGCCATTGCACTCCAGCCTGGGCGAAGAGCGAGACTCCAACACAAAAAAAAAAAAAACCCAGCAACCTCAGCAGTCTCATCTCTCTGAACACACACAGCCTTGTCTAGTCTTCATTCTAATGGCCAATATCCACAAAACCAAACACTACAGAGTGACGGGCTCATCTATGTGGGACTTCTGGTCAACCACGGCGGGACTGGCAGCAGTGGGAATCTGCCCGGGGTGGAGGGGATACCTCATCAATAAGGGCACCTGCATAATGAACCTTTGTATACCTAACCCTGAATCACACCCCACATCTTTAAAACAAAAACTTTAAAACAAACAAACGAAAAAGAAAAACAGCACCATCAGGGGGTCATCTGGATGGCCCTGGAGGAAACCCAGTGCAGCGCAGCGCCAGCACTCCTGGTTCCGGAAGAAGTTTGGAAGTAGGACAGGTGTAAAAACACCTGTGACTTTGACATGCCCAGTGGTTATCTCTGTGGAACGGGAGAGCAAGTCTTACAAAAGTAAGACTGCCCTTCTCGGAGACACGTTCTGAATTCCTTTCAATGTATTGCTTGCCCTGCCCTTTTCACATCCTTTTTACAGAATCCATCACGCCAAACAGAAGAAAATAAACTCACACTGTCCACACGAAGTGTATGCCCCAATTTACATAAAAGGTCTCTCTTTTCTTCAGGACAAACTGGACCTATATAAAGCTGTTACATAAGAGCTTGGGGGAGCAGATGAGTGTCTAACCACGACACTCCCTTCTCCTCTCTTCATAAAATATAGGCGTGGGTTCTATGTGAAAGCTCCTCACAAACAGCTGTTTAGGCCCACTGGGTGTTGGGGAACCTGTGCTGGGTGGTGTTCTTCCTTGAATTGATGTCTTACAACTTTATTAACCAAAAGTTTGAGTCATACTCTGAACAATAACTTAAAAAAAAAACTGGAGAATCTTTTTTTAAACTGTATTTGTGGCTGAGTGCAGTGGTTCACACCCGTAATCCCAGCACTTCGGGAGGCCAACGCGGGAGGATTGCCTGAGCCCAGGATTTCGAGACCAGCCCAGGCAACAAGGCAAGACCTCGTCTCTACACCATCAAATAATTGGCCAGGCCTGGTGGTGTGCACCTGTCAATCCAGCTATTCGGCAGGCTGAGTCAGGAGGATCCCCTGAGCCCAGGAGGTCGCAGTTGCGGTGAACCATGATTGTGCCACGGCACTCCAGCCTAGGTGGCAGAATGAGACTCTGACTTACCTCATCAACAAGGGTACCTGCATAATGAACAATTGTATGCCTAACCCTGAATTATTCCCCACATCTTTAAAATTAAAATAAAATAATAAATAAATAAACTATATTTGTACTATGGCAAAACATATATAACGAAATTTATCCCTTTAATCGTTTTTCAGTGTATGGGTCAGTGGCATTAAGTACATTCACAGCCATCACCACCATCCTCCATGTTTAGAACTTTTTTGAAGAATTCCTTTTTTGAAATGACATATGACTGCGTCTTTAAATAAAATGTTGCCATCAAATATAACTTTTTATCCCCAAAAGCTTCAAAAGAATTTGAGACAGCAGATACACAGTTACCACAACTGGAAGTGCATATTTCTATTATACCTGAGTTAACAGTCAATGCAAGCAAGGTACTCGTGCCTGCTGAGTTCCAGGATCCCATCAGCAGGGGCAGCTTTGTTTTATATGATTGCAAGCCACCTGGGCAGGAAAATGAACACCAACCTTCTAGGAAGGGCCTTGGGAGCCTGGCGTTCTGGGAGGAGAGGGATGAGCCTGTCACCTATGTCCCTGCCTTCTTCCTTGTCCGCCCACTGGGGGCCCACACCCACGCTCACCTGGTCACTCTCAATGACAGCGCGTGCCCACTCGTGGGCCTTGTACAGCTCGTGCCGGCGGTCTGGTTTCTCCTGGAACCGAGGCTCCTTTTTGGCAGGGTCCTCATCCCCGAAACAGGGAGACTGTGTTTTGGGAACAAGTTTTACGTCATCCACAAAGATGAAAGGCTTGAATATGGACCTGAAAAGAAAGGAGAGGCACTGTAGCCAGACGGAGCTTGGGGCCTGGGGACGTCCAGAGACCATCCTTTTATTCAGTAAACATTTCCTGAGGCAACTACAGGTGGTGCGTGGTGAGTGAATTGTGCATGACACACAACTGCATGTTTTGGTAGCTCTTTTAGTCAAACCAGCAGCCATTTACAAGCTGCAAATGCCTCTGTTTACAGTGAGGAGCTATCAAAACAGACTTTCTTTGTTCTGGGAAGACCATTGAGAGGACTCTGTTAGCTGTAAAAAGTAAGGCAGATAGCCAGGCGGTGTTCCCAGAATGGGTGCTGTGAGCACGCTAACAGAGCTGAGAAGTTCACCCCCTTTTCTACCATGGCTTGCTGGGAAGAGGCCTCCTGGGAAGGAGTTTTCTGGGTTTTGGCTGATTTTTGTTTTTTGTTTTTTGTTTTGAGGTTCTACCTTATTGGAAAATCTTTGGACTATCTCTGACAGACTCAAGGTGGGGACAGAAGAGACCCCGTAGGCCCCAGAGGGGACACACCACACAGAGGTCTAGCTACGTGAGAGAACCAGTGCTAGTGCTGGGCGCGGCAGGTGGTTAATACCACCGGCTCTTTTTGATTTTTGGCAGGATGGATGTGTCTTAGTAAAATGGCCGTGCATATGTGTACATGTGTGTGCATGCCCAGGACACATCGCCACACAAAGAGTCATGCATACATAGAGCTGCGGCCTGGGATCCCAGGTCGACAGGGTGATGGGCAACTGCAGCTGGGGACAGGGCCTTATCCTCCTGGCTCCTCACTCAGAGACAAAAGTACTGCACCAGAGGGCACTCCCAGCAGGCATGGGCATGTCTGGGCCCTGAGGGTGGCCTGTTTTCAGCCACACCGTGGGGCACACCATGGGGTAGCACGTGCGATAACAGCAGGAAAGGATGAGTCCCTCCACACACACAATGGGTTCTTATAACCCCAGAGTTACAGACCAGATTTGTCAGATTTGGACCCTTTCTCTCCTCTCAACAGGTGTGCCTGGCCTACTCAAGGTGCCTGAAGCGGGTGGGTTACATGTGAGCTGGGATGCGGATTCCCTCATCCCTGAGGTATCAGGGGCTTAAGACAGCCAGGGAAGCTTGCTAGAGTGCCACACAGGGTTTTTTCTGCATGCCAAGATCTGAAAGGACTGGGAACCAATAGCCCTTCCTTCCCACATTGTGTCCTTGGACTTGGAGCATCAGCATCACCTACAGAACCTCAGGCCCACCCATTTTGGTGAATCAGAATCTGCATTTTTAAGGCCTGGCGCCATGGCTCACACCTGTAATCCCAGTGTTTTGGGAGGCCAAGGAAGGAGATTGTTTGATCCTGGGAGTTCAAGACTAGGTTGGGCTTTGTAGAGATCTTGTCTCTGGGCTTTTGTAAATACCTCGACTCTACAAAAAAATCAAAAAAGTTAGCTGGACATGGTGGCACACGCCTCTAGTCCCAGCTACTCAGGAGGCTGAGGCAGAAGGACTGCTTGAGCCTAGGAGGTGGAGGCTGCAGTGAGCTGTGATTGTGCCACTGCACTCCAGCTTGGGTGACACAGCAAGATCCTAACTAAAAAAAAAAAATCATTTTTTTGTTTTGTTTTTGGTTTTTTTTTTTTTTTTTTTGGCTACAAGCAGGGAAAAGTGCTTTAAGAATCTGCATTTTTAACAGAATCCCAGGGGATTCATAACACACTTCCTGAGGTTACCATGGGAAAGAGAGCTCAAGTGAGAAAAGAAAGACACTGATCACAATATGCAAAATTGGGGCTCAGACTAATTTCATCTGAAGTGGGTGGTGTGGCAGGAAGGGGGCTGGTAACAGTTAAAGGTATTTCCTTTTGAAAGTCAAGCAGCAAGCTCTAAAGACCCACCAGGCCGGTTTTGTTTTTTAAAAAAAAAGCCAAATGGCCAGAGACTGACGGCTCTCATGGAAATGCAAAAGAAAGAGTACCTAATTCACAACTGTTCTCCTTATCAGTTTACAGCCCCTGCTCACCTTGCATTTCCTGGAGACCATTTGTTCTTTGAAAGGTCTGATTTTTCTGAACACAACCTTGTAAATTCCCGAGAAAATGTGTAATCGCTCAACACGACCCCCTCCCTTACCTAAACAAAGGTATAAGACCCCTCTTCTCCCGTTCTGGGGAGCTTGACCTGGAAGCATTAGCCCTTCGAGCCCGCTGGCATAATAAAGTTGCCACTTCCTATAATAGTCTCGGTGTCACGACCTCTCTATCTTCCCAAGGACAAGTGTCAGGTACTCTGCTGTTCTCTGCAGGTGATCCAAATATAATTGGAAACTGGTCCCATCCTCGGCCTGAGCTACCAGGAAGCACAAGGCATGCCAGGCTGTGCCCACCTGTGCAAAGCCAAGCCCTACCGAGGACCTTCCCTCCGCAGCCATCATCAAAGGAAGTCCTCTCAAAGACAGAGGGGAGCTACCCTCATACAGAAAGAACACACACTTCCATCCCTACAGCCTCTTGAAAACAGATGACTCCTTTTGCTTTCTATTGAATTTTGAATGAATGACTGTTGAATGTGAAAAAGGAATTCATGCAAAACCTAAAACCGTCTAAACCAATTTTGACAACATGAAGTTAGAGTCTCTAATTGGTGAGTCAGCTGGTTCTGCAAAAAGGCTGCAGACTGAGGCTCACTAAAAGAGGGGACTGAAAGAGGGGAGAAGAGGGAGAGGAGAGAGCTGGTAGACAACCTGAACTAGCTGCCTCTGGGCTAGCCCTAGGCTCTGACAACGCAGCTGCCTCACAGCAGACAAGCATCCTATCCTTTGAGGCCAGACAACTCTGAGAGTTTTCTGGAAAGTCAGTGCACACTGTACCGCTGTCAGCCTCTATGGTGGGCACAGAGACCCTTTGGTGGCAGACAGGCCCGAGTTCCTGTTCTACAGCCCAGGGCCAGCTTAGTTCATACTTTCTCCACTCCAGGGTTCTGCAGAGGGCAGAGTTGGGCAGAGCTGTGGCTCCCACCTGGGCGGTGGAGCATCAGAGTGGGGCTGGTGCAGGCTCAACACCTGGTAGCCAAGGGAACTGTGGTCTCCTGGGGCTGAGTCTGAGCTGGGCTGGAGAGGAGTCCTTCCCCATTTTCCATCTGCCCCAGGCCCCATGTGATGCTACTTCATACAATGGCCACACTGCACTCCTTTTCTCTGCCACTCAGAAGCCCCCGTGGGAGTGACACCTTCATCAGAAAACTACCACTGAATTCCTAAAACCTCAGAGCTTTTCTTACTATGTGTCTCAGGGCTCTTCTGACACATGACTCCATGGAGAAGACCATGTGAGGGAGCAGAAGAGGACAGCATGGCAGCACCCATGGGGCCGAGCTGCCTTCTGACAGTGGGGGCAGAAAATTGGGCTGGAACTTGAATGGAGGACATGAATCCCATCTCTGCCTCTGACCACTCGAGGGCCTGTCATTTTCCCTCTCATCTGACACTCATCTGGACTAGAGTGATCTCTATGGCCCCTTCCAGCTTCTAAAACCAGTTTATTTCTAACTCTGTGTCATGAGGCTTGTGAAGTTGGGACTCCAACTTCAGTATTCAGTAAGCTCATGCTAACCACAGCCATGGTCTTCTGCATCCAACGTCCAGGATAAAAAGTCAGAACGCTTTATTTGATGTAACTTCAAACTCGCTCTACACTCACGGGCATGTGCAGGTTAGTTTAATCAATGAGGGTGTCTGGTGGCTTTTCTAAGATAAGAGGTACCATCTATTTATCCCTCTCATCTACCAGTTTTATTTTTTAAAAAGAATAAATAATAAATATGAGGAAGTTCCCAAAATATTCTAAAGTAGTCAAAGCTCTCCAATGATTTTTTTCAAACTCTGTAAGGAAGTCAGCATATTCAGCTGATGAAAATATGAAGTAAACTTGACAAAGTGGTTAAAGGGAGGGTTTTTTTTGAGACTGAGTAAATTGTATAAATAATAAATAAGGATATCTAAAAATAATTATTTAATAAATATTAATAAAAACTGTTGCTGATAATAAACTGCAATAACACTAATACTCATTTAAATCAAGATGTGGGAATTATCTATAATTCGGGTTTGATCATTTGTGTTTATGCAGCCAGGAAAGGGGAAGTGGATAACTCAGTGGTTCTCAAGCATTCTGATTTCTTGTCAGTCCTTTCTGAAAATCACATTTAAAATTCCACATAGATAAGGAGACATGCTGACATTTTCCCACAGGTGACCCACAGATGGTAGCTTCTTAAATGCTACTTGAATGAATGAATGCCAATTAACAGACACACCCCACTGTGCCTAACCCACCTGAGCAGAACAAGGCCCACTTTATCACATGCACGGGATGTCCCTGAGTGTCCTGTGGAGGGCTCCGATGCAGGCCCAGAAAGCAAACTCTGTTTCTATCTTCGGTGCTGACTCTCAAACAACTTTCAGAAAGGTCACCTCAGCCATCCATGGTGCGATGTGACATGACAGACCCAAAAGGGGAAAGTGTTTCCCATGGCAAAGGGCAGGCCAGCCACTGCTGAACAAGGTTTAAAGGTGGCTGAGATACTTGAAAGGGACCCTCGTGAGGGACAATGAACCCAAGACCATGAGCAACACTAAAGGAAGCTTCCCTCCAGCCTTCAGGACTCGCAGAGACAGATCTAAGGGCTGGGGCACACATAAAGCACGGCAGGGGCTCCCAAGGTCCAGCTCAGAGAGCTGCAGGATTTTAGTCTCCAGTGACAGTTTTAGGCACAGCCAAGAAACATGCTCCACTGGAGACATGCTCTGCTGCCTTATCTGTCCCTTTTTCCTTCCAAAACCTAGTGACGGATGCACCAAGCCAGTGCAAAAAGTCTATTTTCCAGTCATTTGACTTTCTCATTTTGGAAGAACAGCAAAATTATCATGAAAATCTCTAACATTCTATAACAAAGCATAAGTTTCACAGTGTTTGCATTCAGTTCTCATGGTCCTCTCATTCATTCATTACAAGTCCTGACTGAGTACCAGACACTGTTCTAGATACTAGGGATACAATGGTAATCAGGCAGCACAAAAACTTTCTTCCCATTTTACATACGAAATGACTGAGGTTCACAGGAGCTAAGTGCTTTGTCCAAAGTCACATTCCTAGCAAGTGGCAGATCTTGAACTAAGTTTGGGTCTTCTAAATGCAAGGTCCCTTTCCCCACTACTTCTCCCCTTATGCCCTTCTGTTGTTTTTTTTTTTTTCTTTAATGCACGTTGTGCTATTGGGGAAAATAAAATACTTTTTGTGCTTCAGGATCTGGATTTGAATATCAGTGACCAGTCAACAGTTTCTGTCTCCCATCACGGCTGTGTTCTTGCTGAAGATGCAGAAACTCCCCGAGTGACTAAACTAGGTTCCTGGCAAATCTACTAAGGGAAGGCAGAAATGGAAGGGAATAACAAAAGGCCCCTGCTCAGGAGAATCTCTCCACCTTGAACCCCAATCTGGGGGAAAAAAATGTAGCAACTGGTTTCTCTCAAAAATGCAGGTATCCCTTGCAGTGGTTCATCTATGGGTATTCCAGCTTCACCGTGAGCCACTTTAAAGTCACACCTGGCTGAGAGCAGAACCAATCCATGAAAGAAGCTTATTCTGAAGGGAAAGGGAACCAGGACTTCTGGAGCATGGAGCAGGCTTAGGAATGCGGGGCTGGTGTCCACTGCTCTGGGAGGTTTTGTCAAGTCAGAAGTGTAGGGCAGAGAGAGAAGAGGGCTGGTGTTGGAAGAATTCTGAATGAAAATGGAGAGGTGGGTGCCATTTTGCCTAGGGCCCTTGGCTCTGTGTCTGTCTGTGCAGGCTGCGCCCTGCGTTGCTCCAGAGGCTGCATAAGTCATGGTGACCAAGACTCATCATGTTTTCTCCAATGATAAAAAGGTGTCACCTGTTGCCAATCCAATTTAGTCTCTTAAGGTTAGTACACTAGGGGAAGAGGAGAGAAAAAAGAAACACACACACACACACACAGGAAGAAAGAGATGGAGGGGAGAGAGAGAGAGGGAGAGAGAGACTCCAATTCCCTCATATCTTCCCAGCACCCTGCCACTAGTTAAAGTGGCCAAACACTTTGATTTTCGTAAAACTTACTCTGCTTTTTCTCCCCATTTGGTTTACCCATCCCATATCTTGAGTATTTGTGTATTTTCCTAGATGGGGGGACTAGTGGTTGACTGGCCTAACAACGGTACCTCTGAAACAAACAAGTTCAGATTCATGGTGTTTGCTAACTTCTGTGGCGTAAATACCCCTACTATGGCCCATTTTGAGCTACCAAAGATATCACCAACATGGCGTCAGGAACACAGTCAGTTCTCCCTGGCTCCAGCTCATTGTAAACCCCCGAATCTGACACAGTCTCACAATGCTAAGGTATCTCTCTGTCCTTTCCCTCTTCAATTCTTCACATCATTGATGCTTTAACAGTACTGGCTTCCTAAGAAATGGTTTTCAAAGGGCAGTACACTAAGGCCAGTTAGTGTCACTCTATGAATGATAGAAACACACTGATTCAACAGAATATTAATATGATGAAATTTAACTTCTCAATAAAACTAATTGAAGTACTTCTGCATCTGCCTCAAGCCTTCAACTCTGACTTTTGCATTTCTCTCCAACTCTCAAACTTACATAGTATCTGGTGCACAGCAGGAGAGAGGGAGGAAAGAAAAAGGGGGAAAGGAAGATGCGAGAACCAGTTATTTCAAAGAAAAGATCAATAATTAATACAGTGAGCAAAAGATAGAGAAGTACCCAGGCAGACAGGACAATAGCAAGATCTTGTCCTTTGATTCTCACATTAACTGGGAGGAACAAAGATTGCTACTCTTTGACAGAAATCTTTTGTAAGTCCACTGCTATGAAACAACCTCTTGAAAACATTTCCCTAATATTTTTAGAATTAGCAGAAGCCAGCTAAAATCTCCCTAATTTTATTACCCGAAAACCTAGGACAAGGTAATCATGGTTCATGCTGACAAAATACAATATGCTGAACATGCCCAATTACAGAGAAGCACTGGAATGTCAAATAGAAAAAAAAAAAATAGCCTGTGACAGTTCCACCGTCACAGTAGGAAACACAGCTCATCTAACCCAAGAAGATAAAAATGATGTCTTCTGGAGGGGTCTTCCTCTTCTACAAGATCATTTCAATTAATTTAACCATGAACAATTTTCTTTTAAAATTACTTGAAATGTTTCATTTTACATATCAGGAGGCTATTTCACAGCCCGTTTCTGTAAGTGGATTAGGATGTGTGCTTCAGCCTAGGAGATAGAATTCCTTTACATCAGTGTCCTGGCCTCATGAATCCCTGTCTCCTAAGCACAGTTAGAGTCAGTATCTGATACATCGGGGACAACCAGAGTGGGTTCAATTCGCTCCACTCCTTGAAAGACTCCAGCTTCCTAAAAAACAATGTCCAAAAACCTTGGCAGAGCACTCCAGACATTTCAAAATAGAACTCCAAATGCCCATATGTGCCCCATCAGGGACCTCACCAGAGGTAGCTGAGCCATCAGCATTAGAGCAGCAAGCTAGCTCCCAGGCTATAAAGAGGAAGATCCAGACACCAGGGAGAGGAAGGACCCCCAGATCTGATGGTCAAAAAAGAGGGTGGAAGGGGGGGCCGTGAAACCCAGGGTTCAGAACTGGAAGATAAAATCAAGAGAAAGCAGATGGAGTCAAACAGGAGGGGCATCCTGAGAGGCTGCCAGGAATACTGTTGAGTGATTGAGGCTCATAATTGAAGGCTACAAGAGGGACCAAGGAGGAGGTGGGGGGAGGGGTTACTGGGCTTGTTTAGTGGAAGGGCTGCAGATGGAGAGATGGAAACCTAGTCACCAGCATCATCTACAAGAGGATGCACAGCTGGGTCATGCTGTTTCATCCCTCCACGCCTTTGTAGATACAATTCTCTCTACCCAGAATGTTATTCCTGCTTTTTTACCTAATAAACTCCCACTCTTCCAACAATGCCCAGTGATCAAGAGACCCCTTTCTCTGTGATGATTTCCCTTTCATCATCATCTCATTTGCATCACTTGTACATACCTCATCCCTGGTACCCAACAAACGCAATATTCGGTACACAGTGGGTGCTTAATAAGTGTTGAGTGAATGACAAACTAAGGAAAGCTTATACTGAGTTCAACAGTCTCATCTTGTTAGAAAAACCTCTTGATACTGGCAGTAGTTTTTAAAATGATGCCAGACAGGGCTCGGTGGCTCAGCCTGTAATCCCAGCACTTCGGGAGGCCGAGGCAAGTGGATTGCCTGAGCCTGCGGGTTAGAGACCAGCCCAGGCAACTTGGCGAGACCTCGTCTCTACAATAAATCAAAAAGTTAGCCAGGTGTGGTAGCACATGCCTGTAGCCCTGGCTACTTGGAAGGCTGAGGCAGAAAGATCATTGGAGCCCAGCCGGTCGACACCGGGGTGGCCATGAGTGTGCCACTGCATTCCAGCTTGGGCGGCAGAGTGAGACTCCAACTCACAAAAAACAAAACAAACAAAAAAACCCCAAGATTAAATACACAATTTTAAATAAATAAATCCAAACTTTTGGGTCCCCCCTTGTATATATATAATTTATAGGGGCAGTGAATGCATGTTTCTGTAAATTTTATTGACATTTTACTGGACAAGGAATGGTTTTAAAATGATGGTACCAGTGTAATTTACTGCAGTGTCCTCCCCGTGTGTGTGTGTGTGTGTGTGTGTGTGTGTGTGTGTGTGTTTAAAAGAGAGAATGAAGTCTAAGCCTGGAGTGCTTAGTTCTTTCTGGGGCTTGGCCATTACATTATCTAAGGCCAAAGATGAACCCTGGAGCCATCATAGCTCCTGATTTCCTCACTGGCACAATGAGGTCAGTAATGATTCTTGCTTCCGAAACAACATTGAGGGGTTAAAGGTAATACCTTGTGTTCCTGGGCAGCACACAGATTTCTAGGTGGAGCTTCTTTCCTTTTCTTTTTTAAAAAATATTTATTTATTATTTTTTGGATCTTTTTTCAAGTGGCGGGTGAATCAGCCTTGCTCAGCTGCTTTCAGAGAACTGAGACTTTTCATCAATGTTGTCAGACTCATTCATTTCCTATTTTTTAAATTAAAAAATAGAAATTTCCTTAACTCACAAATTGAGGGAAAATGTCCATTGCCACACAATATTGGGGACAGATGTTTAATTTCAAAGCACTCATGAATGCACTGTATTTTCCAGCAAAAGGGAAGCCAGACACTCCTAACAGTTCTTACCAATTAGTGTTGTCACCACCACCCTGCACCCACCACCCAACACATACAGTATGGTGGGACCTGCAACCACAGCACCAAGAGACTGGTGATCTAAAGGAGGTCATCTGCTGAACCTCAAATCCTACCTTGACATTGGCCCTCAAGGGTGGGAGTTCGTTGAGGTTCCCTCTCTGTCCTGGTGTTCCTTTCTGTCTCCGACAACCTGGCTTTCTCCTGATGAGCTCTTTCTATGAGTTTCAGCAGAGAGGACGGGGCAAGGGGAGAGGACATGGAGATCTGATTCAGATCTTTACTCCAGCTGTCCCTGTCTTCATGACCCTGGGTGAGTTATTTTACCTTATATCTAAGCCTTGTTTCTTGATTTGAAAAGTACATATTACCCAGAGAGACAGGTATTTACATAACTCCTGTATGGGCTCTTGTGAGGAATAGATTAAACATAATAGGCAAAGTGCTCTGCCCTGCCTGGCAAGTTGTTAATGCTCAATAAATGTGAATAGCGATGATGGCAATGCTGATGGTCATAAAGGTGGTGGTTGAAGATCTCAGTGTAGGGACTGGCATAGATCAGTCACTCACCAAAATCTAAGAAAACAAACTGGATGATGAGAAATCACCACTTTTAGTAATAAGAATACTTTCAAGTGTACCAACTGCTTGAGAATTCAGTATTTAATTTCATTCTTACAACTGGCCTGTGGGTTGGGTAAGGCAGGAAATCATTTGGCCCTTGAGAGGGGTCCAAGGTCACAGGGAGTCAGGCCTGCCCTGGGTCTGCCCCCTCCCAAGGACGCCTCTCATGCCCTCTGCAGTTGGCCCTCCTGCCTCTGTTTGTCACACAGCCCCTCCCCCAACTGTGTACTTTCCCACCCTCTGTTTTGCTTCCTGTCCCCTCTGAGGGACTGGCCACCCTCCATCTTTGAACAGTCCTCAACCTCCAGGCCTCTGTCACTACCACCTCCTATGTGATTTTCCCACAGATGCCCGAGTAGAAGTAATTTCTTTTCTTCTAAGCTAGGATACCCTTGAGCTATGAAGGCATGGGAAGGTAATATAGTAAAATATTTATATAATTTTGGAGTGAGGGGAGGACCAGTGCTAAACCAAAGGAAGAAATGATGAAATAAAATGTTTAAAAATCTAAGATACTCATTTGAGTTCTGAGGTATTAGTATGAAGAGCCATCTTTAAGTTTTACCCTTCTAATTCTGATAAGAAAAGCCTTGCTAAATTTAGAAATAGCAGAAAATCCACATTATGGAGAGCTAGGGAAGAGGTTCATTAAAATCCCACGATAGGCTGGGCATGGTGGCTAATGCCTATAATCTCAGCACTCCAGGAAGCCAAGGCAGGAGGATTGCTTGAACCCAGGATTTTGAGACCGACCTGAGCAACATAGCAAGACCTTGTCTCCTCAAAAAATAAAATATTAGCCAGGCATGGTGATACTCACATGTAACCCCAGCTACTTGGGAGGCTGAAGTGGAAGGATCACTCTGAACCCAGGAGGTCGAGGCTGCGGTAAGCTGTGATTGTGCCACTGCACTCCAGCCTGGGTGACAGTGAGACCCTGATGGAAAAAAAAAGAGATAAATTGTGTGCCAAATGCAATGTAGATGGGACCAGGTTAAAAAGACGCCAGGTGAACCCCAGAAGGAGTGAGTTGAGGGCCTTGGACTCCACAGATGCACCCTCCCACAGCTTGAAGTGTGGAGAACCAGAATGGAGAATCCTGAGGGACTCCTCAGGAACCCGCTGTGTCAAGGGGTAGGGGATTCTCTGGACTGTTCAGTCCTGGGATGCAGGGATAGCCGGGGCCAGGGTGTAGGTGGAGATGAGAAGGCAAGAAGGCAACGTGCTGTGGCATCCCTGGGTTCAATCTGGATGTAGGAGCCAGAGCAGCTTCACAAAGAGGATGGTCCACTCCTGCACCAGGAAGACTGGGCAGTCACCCTTGATTGAGGTTCAACAAAGTGATATAAACACAGTAAGGAAAAGCACACGCAGGTACAAGACCCCGCCATCTGTATGGCCCATGGCCCCTTTCATGAGCATTCTAGCCAGAGGTCTGGGAGAAGGCTGCTGTCATCTGATGAACAAACCCACTCACTTTGCTTCTGAGGAGTGGGTGATGGAGGCAACCCCCATCTGTGATGCCTCGATTTATGCCCTGTATTTATACCCTCAGCTATAATAGATAAAATCTAAAATCTTCCCAGTGATGTCCCCTTAATATGGAGGTACAATCACAGCTGATAAGGCGGCCTGAGGAGCTTTTTCCTAAGCTGGAAACAGTGTCAGTGCACAGACCTGTGATGCTTAAGTGGCAAGCACAGTGACACCCTTGTGGTCCTACCAAACAACAGTTGCAGCAAAGGCACTGTCTGTCTGTGATGCTCAGGCAGAGGCACTGTGACACACCAGAGGGAGAAGGGGTCTTCAAGAGTAAAGGATGGCATGCAGGCTCGTTGGCATAACCTTGGTGTTCAGAGAGGAGGTACAAAGTTGGCTTCAGGAATGCCTGACTCTAGGGCAGTTCAATGTTGATGGAACCCAGCAGGGCCAAGAAAATGTTAATTCAGACCCGCCAGGGGGGGTGTCTGCAATCTGGTGATGCGCAAAAGATGCAAAGAATTACACAGAAATTAGATTGGAAAATATAGTTTATTTAGAAAGTAAATGAGAGAGAGAGAGAGAGAGAGAGAGGAGATTCACCTCCCTAAGGTAGGGGAGTGGGCAAAGCTAGGAAACATTGACGACCATAGCTCAAAGAACCACCAGAGTTTAACAAAGCAATGGCAAATGACTGCTTAAAATTGAATTCTTTTAAACCTTCCCTTTGATGGGGGCAGGTTTTTTTTATATATTAATAATTAGTATTTTTTATTATGATATTGTGGGGTACAGTTAAGGGTTAGGTATACAAATATGGTTGTCAAGGTGATTGGGTGGTGGTCTTTTTCATGTCATCATGAAGGGGCAGGTGAGCACAGGTACTGATGTCAGGTGTTGAACGGCAGGCAGATGGGTGGGTTAGTTACATGGTTGCTGCCATGTTGATAGGGTTTGTGTCATGAAGGTCACATAAAACTAACTTGTTTAGGTTAACTTGTTTACAAAACAAGCTGGGGAGGGGGTTATAAAACACTTATCAATAGCTTACCTCTGAGAAATCAGTTCTGTCCTTGGTTAGTGATTAGAGGGTAAGTTAAAGTCAACTCCTAGAAAAACATGACAGAACTAGGCAGTGTTAAAATAGCTGCTCATTGGGTATATGAACTCTATCTTGGTCCTTTCAAGCCATATGTCAGGGTTATCTATGACATATGAAAATACAAGTGAAGCTATGCAAATGTGTACAGTAGCATAAAAAGTACATGGGTCAGAAACAAGAAAAACACACTTTTGCAAAAGGTATATCGCAGGAAGTAAGGTTTAAACAGCAAACTGCTTTCTAACTTCAAAAATCAAGAAAGAATTTTAAAAGTGAAACTAGAGATGAAAGAAGAAATAAGACAACAAAGATGAAAAGAACTGAGAAGAGGCAGGAAGAGATGACAAGGGAGGTTGATGCAATGAAGAAATATGGTCGTGAAGTCAAAGTGGTCATTCCAGAATTTAAAATTCTGTCAAGGGAAAAAGGGACACTTTTGGAGTTTCTCTCCATAATGTGGAGGACAGGTTTGAGAGACCTCCAGAATGTACAAGGAGGAGGTAAAAGTGTAGAAGTGATTTTTAAAAAGAGAAGAAGAAAATAAAAAAAATACTGGATATGGGGAAAAGAATCTTTGTCCAACGTCTGAGTAATTGGTATCACCAAGGAGGAGCCAGACTTAGTAGGACAACAATGATATTTAGAGACACAGCAAGGAAGCAAGATGAGTCTACCTGAGCTCTCCCAGCACCTGCTAAATCAATAAAAAGAAATAAATACCTCAACATACACTGATAAATACTTGAACTTCAAGGATTCCTTCAATTACTTAGGTCAAAAAGCAATAGCACAGAGGGGAAAAATCTCTAGCTGGTCCAAGGCTTCCCCTCAGCTTTACACAGAAGGCCAAAGTGTTAATCACATGAAGCCACAGGAAGATCTTTGAAGTGCAGGTGTTTGTCAAGTCAGCGGGCCACTGCCATCCTCGTGTGTGCTGAGAGAAAGGCGTGGCTGAGGAGAGATCGAGCCTAGTGGCAAAGTCACCATTCATAAGACAAGAAAAAAGCAAGCGATAACAAAAGAGATTTTATTTTCATTATTTGAAGATGATCCAATTTACTCTTTACAGAGACAACTTAAAAATGATCAGAACAGATATGAGTTCAAGAGATGGCTAGTTATAAAAGTCTAAGAATCCATGATTTTTCTAGATGTTCTATGTATCAGCAAAACCAAGTTTATTCCTCAACTTTGATGTAACATATATATATATATACATATACATACATATGTATATATGTATATGTATAACATATGTATATAAATGCATACATTACACACATAATTATTTTTTGTGTGTATATATATGTGTATATATATCTATATATCTATCTATCTATATATATACTTGCTCAGCTATTCATATTTCTGAAATTGGGATTTTTATGACCATTACATTTATTAAATATTGTAGACTTTTAAAAAACTTTTTTAGTTAGAAAGGTAACATTGAGTAATGATGTATTTTCTTTTTAAAAAATTTTAGATTCAGGGGGTACACATGCTGTTCATTGTTTGTTACATGGACATATTGTGTAGTGGTGGGGATTGGGTCTCAGGTGGCCCATTTCCTAGATAGTGAACATTGTACCCCCTAGGTAATTTCTGAACCCTAACTCCCTCCCCACCTCCTCCCCTTATTGGTGTCTCCAGTGTCTATTATCTCCATCACTGTGAAGTGGTGCATTTTCAAATAAACATTATCTTCAAATGAATAACATGTGGCTTGCTTAAAAGAACACATTTTGTCTGCCAGAGCAATGGAACAATTGAGCGTAGAGTACTACAGTGAAAGAGGCAGGTGAGAACAATGTTGAAGCCCTCTCAGAATGAGACTCTGGGACAGGAAGAGGCTGCCGACCGTGCTTCTGGATGGGGGATTTCCTATTTAATATGCCAGTTCTCCTGGGGAGGACACTGTATTGTGTTGTGGAAAAAATTTCAATTAAAATTCCAAGAGTCTTTGTTGGGGAACAAAATGATGTTAAGTTCACTTGGAAGAATAAGCAAGAAGAAGCGAGACTGGAAAATAACAGTGTCAAGTGGCCTAGAGTCCCAAATAATAAGACACCTTAAAAAGGTGATAATAAAAGGAGTGCAACACTCATACTAACAGAAAATAGAATAATAGCAGTGAATGGATCGTTCAGAAACAACTCGAGATATGTTAGTATTTATTACATGGAAAGGCAGAACAAAATCCATGTGGGAAAGATGGATTGTGCAATTGTGCAATAAATGTTACTGGCATAGGTGGTTACAGTTTCTGAAAAAAAAAATTAAAGTTGAATTCTTACCTCACCATAAAATAAATTCCAGATGGCTTAAAGAGATAAGTGTAACAGATGAAATGGTAAAGGAATTTGAGGGAAATATTGGTGAATATTTTTACACTCTGGGGGTGAAAAAGGCGTTTCTAAGCATAACACCTAAGTTAGAAAACAGAATGGAACAGTTATAGTACTCTATATAAAAATGTGAAACCTCCATATGTGACTTGCAAAGACAAATGAAACACTGATGTCACTATTTGCAACAAGAAACAAAGACTTTCTATCTTTAATTTATAACAACACGGCCCCTGCCCTCCGCCAGACACCGCTATCAGCACTTTGGACAGTCACTGATTTATTTAACCCTCACAAGGGGCCCGTCATGCAATGAGCCTGAGACACATGGATGTGAAGGGATAGACCCGAGAGCTCGTAAACATTGGTGATTAAAAAGACAAATGTATTCATGGGAGCATCAGCCGCTCACAACAGAAGTAAGAATGGCAAATAAATCTGAGGGAGAAAATTGCTCAAATTTACTGATTACCAAAGAATTGGGCATTGAAACTGTAGTCAAATACTACTGAATGGTATCAAATGGTTGTTAAAGAATATCCAACACTGGAGATGGCCAGGTCCGAGGTTCCCCTGCCCTTCCCGCCAATCCCCTCAAGGAGGCAGAGTGGTGTCGTGGGCAGTGTGGCCAGGCAGCCTTAATGGTCACATAATGCACGTCACCTAATCTCTTGGTCTCAGTCTTCTCTGTTAAATGGGGACAATGAAGGATGCTCTTCATGTCATTGTTGAGAAGATATGATGACTGCAAGAGCCTGGCTTGAAAACTATATATTACCACTCAAAGATACCCAAATAGGGCTCTCAACGTCCTGACTGCTGGCTTTTCTTAGAAGCCCATGACTCAGTGGGGAAATAGGAATCTCCCAGAGGCCATCCTGGGACTTATCACCATTCACTACAGGTGTTCACGCACAAACACAGGTGATACAGTTAGTAGGCATCAAGTCCAACTATTTGGGGATTGAAACATGGAATAGAACTCCCACTATTCAAAGAAGAGATTTCTTCTCTTTCTTTGGGGGTTTGAGGAAATCTCTCGGCTCTTCAGAAAGAAGGAAGGGTGGAGGGAGGGTAAGAGGGTGGGAAAAGGGGAGATGGGGAGGATTCACTGAGTACTGCCCCAGGTGTGATGGCAAATCCAAGAGCCCCTCTTGCCCTGAATCCTGGGGGTGCTTAGCACTCAGGGTACCCACAGGTGAGCTCAAATGAGCCCATGAACCATCCATGTTTGGGATGGGCCTTCCAGGGACTTTCTGGCTCCTTTGCCAGCCCTGTCAGGGGTAACTGGCCACAGTCAGAGGGCTGGACAAAGGTGGGAAGGTGCAGCCACCCTGCAAGCCCAGGTGGGCTCCTTCTGTGTCCCCCACCAGTGCTGCTGCCATGCCTCCAGTTTTTGTCTCTGCTTTCTTGAGTCTTTAGAGGCCAAAAATAAAAAAAAAATAATAAAATAAAAGAGCCCTCTTTTCCTGGGGTTTGACTTTCATCTCCTGGGCAGACACTACCAACTTTGCCATCATTGGGTGATATCCCGGGCACGTCTGTGCAGTAATGGGAGCTGTGCTACCCACTGGTCATTCCCCTCACAAGTCTGCACTCCCATTCCAGGTGTCTGCCCTGAGCCTCATCTTCCTCCTTTGGCGAGGGTAGTGACCACCTTCATGTCCATGACAGTAGCTTTCACTGCCATATTTGTATCCTGGGTCCTGCTGAAAGTGGAGTCTGGGAAGAGGGCTCCCTAAATTCATGAGGAGATGGATAAGCCCGGGGCAGGAGTGAAGGCTAAAAAGGAGGATGGAGAGTCTATATAAAGACACATTATTCTTATGGGGCCTGGAGCTTGACCCTACCGAGACCTCTCAAGGAGAGAGGTTCCCATCCCTCCTTGGACAAGGGTGACCCCTTTGGCACCAGTCCCCACTCCACGCTCCAGGCAAGGTGACCCCAGGGTGCATCTGTATGAAGCTGACCATAGCCTTCGGGGAGCTGACTGGTCACTGCAGTAGTGGCTGGAGTAAGATTAGGATTGAGGGAGGGGTGGGCTGGATGTGTCACATGAGAGATGTCCCTGCTTATAAACCTAGTCAAATGACACCGTCCCCACAGCCTCTTTACTCCTTCTGCTGACTCTGGGCCCAACACAGTTTCTACCATTAGTTGTAACTGGCTATGCCATTATAGGTCAGGGAAACAAGCTCACAGTTGGTAAGGTCAACTGGTGCACATTTGACTGTGACTACCCTAGGTTATTGTGAAATGAAGTTGCATTAATAGAGGTATAGTGTCCACAACAAGGGAGGGCATAATCCAAATCTGAGACCCTCCCCAGAGGGCAGAGCTTCTTCTCAACTTATGCTTTTAAATGTGCTAGATTTGATCACCTTTTCACACTCAGGTTACCAAGAGATAGGTCCCAGAGAAGCTTGGGCAGGAAGTGAGCCTTTATTCCTGGGAAGACTCAATTTCCTGGACACTGGCTCCCTTTCTTACTTTGGAGAGGGAACTGGAGAAAGTCCTCTTGGCCCTTCCACCTTTATCCCAGCTAGAGACTGGGGTAGCTCCTCCATGCTGGTCCCATGCCTGCTGCTCCTGTCCCAGTCCCAAGTCCCTTTAACCAGAAGATACTCCCAACTCAAAGAGAGAGCAAAATTAAAGGGCTAAGCTTGCAGGACCCTGCTTGGCCTTAGAGGGGCAAGATATCCCAAATTTACACTATTGAAATCTTCACAGGTCCCCTGGTCTGGTGATCCCCAGCTTTTCATCCTCTATATTAGGCACGGACCTTGACTTGGGTGACAACATCCAAATTTTCAGAGTGGCCCATATCCTCCCAAATTCATCCTGCAGTCTGTATTTATGGATTTGGCATATTTTTAGTTCTCCCAGCCCACCTTCCCTCATGATCTTGAGGTCTAGCTGGCTGGGATGTGAAGGAACATCAAAGGGATACCTATCTACTTTGCAGAGCCAGAAAGGAAGAGTTCAGGGACACGGGGTGAGCGTTATGTGGTGTGAGGATGAGTTCAGATCCCTCTGTGAGGACTCAGTAAATGGAGGCTAGAGGATCTGAGGTTTCAGTGCAGGCCCGAGGAAGACCCTTAGGAGAGTAGGAGGCATGGGGTGACCCTCTGGCATGCACAGCGTTCGAGTCATTGTGGAATGGACACCAGTAGGAACCCTACTAGTAGGGACTCACTATGGATTATGGGTAGGTGACTGACTCCATGTTCTTTTAGAATGAGTGGCTATGAGTCTATCACAAAATTCAGTCTCCACTTAAATTCAGACATGCATTGGAATGCTCAGCCTCAGCCTCTTAGCATTGGGTCAGCTACAGAGATCATGACCTTAAACCTCAAGTGGCCTGGCCCATGAAAGCCAGAAGAAGGCAGGGCGGGCTTGCTCAAGGCCTCAAAGAGATAATGTTGCCCTGTCTTCTTGGGCATCTGACATCTGGTTTCCACATGGGAATGACCAGGCCCAAGTAGAAACATGTGTGGAACCTTAGGGCCTTCCAGGATGATTCTGCAGATGGAGAAATCGGGGAAATTCATGGTTTCAGGATTAGTTACACTTCGTGGCCAAAGTAAGCAGATAGACCCAAGGGTGCACAGTCAACCATCAAGGGTGCCCTCAGTGCCTGCCCAAAATATAGACACCTAGGAAGAAGATGGGATGATCAGAAAAGATGAGGGGGATTTTAAAAATAAACTTTGATTTTTAGAAGAGGTTTAAATTTACAGAAACATTACAAAGATAGTAAAGAGGAGTTCTCATACACTCCACACCAATGGGGAAGATCTTAGTCTCTTTTTGGCCCACAGCTCCGACAGGAGGCACACCTGTCCAGGGTGGTCTTGATGATGGAGCATCTTGTGAGATTATCCTTGTGCAGTTGCTTTGTTAACATGTCAGATGTTATGTCTTCATAAGCCCTGACGAGATTCACACATCTCTCACAGTGCTTACTTTCAGAAGCTAAGCACCTCACAGGTGGACTTTGGTGTGTGTCCAGCCAGGAAGGAAGGGTGATAGGGAGGGGAGCTTGCAAAGACACATTGATGAAGGCTAAAGGGTACTCTGCCTCCATGGGTACCGTCTAAGGAACTGGGCTGGGTGGTCCCATTCCCTCTTCCTGGACAGAGCCATCAGCATTGCTGAAGACCTTCCACTGGGACTCTTTGGTTCTCGCTGTCAGTACCAGCCACGTGATCCTCTCTGCCTTGGACTGCTGACTTCGCCTGTTGGCAGCCACCTGCTTTCCTTGATAAATGTGGGCTCCTCGGGCAGAGGCTGGTCCATTACATTGAGGCCCCAGTGGGCAGTGTGTGGTGCACAGCTATGTCAGGACCTGCTTACCAGTGGATGAATTTGCCCCATGGCCTTCTTCACCAGATGTGGCCCTGTTGTCTGTTGAATAATGACTCCCACCCAAGATGTCCACATTCTTGTCCCTGGAATGTTACCCTTGCATATGACTATTACTTGATATGGAAAAAGGGACGTTGCAGGGGTGAATAGATTAAGGATATTGAGATGAGAGATTGTCCTGATGTTCCTGGTGGGTCATCACAAGGGTCCTTTCGAGAGGGAGGTAGGTGGGTCAAAGGAGGAAGAAAGTCACGTGACAATGGAAGCAGGGGAGAAAAGGCATGCAATGTGGGGGTGCAAGCCAAGGAACATGGACAACTTCCAGAAGATGGAAGAGGCCAAGAAACAGATTTCCCCTCAATACTCCCGAGGGAACCAGCCCTCCCACAACCTGATTTTAGCTCAGCAAGACCCTATAAGATAATGAACTTAGTTGTATTAAGTCACTAAGTTTGTAGAAAACTCATACAGGCCCCATATAGAATGGACTTAAAAAATTTGTCTGTCTATCTATGTATGTATGTATGTATGTATGTATCTATCTATGAGTTGGAGCCTCACTCTGTCTCCCAGGCTGGAGTGCAGTGGTATGCTTATGGCTACTGCAGCCTTGATCTGCTGGGTTCAGGTGATCCTTTTGCCTCAGCCATCCAAGTAGCTGGAACTACCAGCACACACCACCATGCCTGACTAGTTTTTTGATTTATGTAGAGATGAGGTCTCACCAAATTGCCCAAGCTGGTCTTAAACCCCCAGGTTCAAGCAATCCTCTTGCCTCTGCCTACCAAAGTGCTGGGATTATAGATGTGAGCCACTACACCCAGTTAATTTTTAAAATTATGAAATATTTTATACCTATAAAAGAATGCATAACTTACACGGTATCTATAGTGAGGCAGGCCCTATTAATCAAATAATATTCCCAACCACCCCATGAGAGAGGGACTATTGCGATTCCCATTTTATAGATGAGAAAACTGAGGCACAGAGAGGTTAAGTATCCCACTCAGGGTCACAGAACTTGTCCCAGTAACTCACTCATCAGCCAACTTGGGAAGCAGAACCTTGCTGGTGCAGTTCCAGCCACTGTGCACACTTTCCCAATCACAGCCCCACTCAACAAGGTTCTCACCAGTTTGTTTATAAACAAATGTATTCCTGGGAGAAGGGCAGCAGAGGGGATTCTAAACAAAAGAGTATACCTGCAAGGAAAGAGACCTGCCCAAGGACAATAAGAAGCAGTGATGACAACTCTGGAAGGTCTTTCATGGCAATAAAAAGTACTCTATGTCAAGTTGCACTCTCCAGTGTCCCCCATGTTAAAATGGAGTTTGTGCTTCAAAAATGAAACATATCGAAGTGTGAGAGGCTTCAGGCTATGCTGGGGAAGTGCAGGGCCATCTGGGGTGGGGGCTGGAATGGGTGGTGTGGCCACCATGACTGGTGGTTTGTGGTGGGAGTGTGGCAGCAGGTGGCCCCGGGAGGCATCAGCATAGTCTCCTGCTTTGCTCGTTGTACTAATGGATTTCACTCCTCTGTACTCCTGGATGTCCCAGCAGGTATAAGCACCCATGATAAAGAATGGAAATTAACAGGATGTGGTAGGGACAAAGGGCACATTAAAATATGCACCACAAGCAAAGGCGGGAGGAGGGGACACTACTGAGGATGGGCACCAGCATTTACTGTCTGGTGTGGGGATTGGTTTGAGAGAAGCGAGTACCTTGATGGTGTCTCCAGGGCAGGTTGTTGGGCCTGGAGGAGGGTGCTGTGTGCCCTGGTTCTATCCTGGGCTCCTGCCTCAGCCCCGCCCCCTCTACTCATTGTGTTTCTGGCATGAGGGGATGAAAGGCCAGACAAACAATGGGTATCAGCAGGACAATGACTTGAAAAGTGTTAAAGGAGGACCCTCAAAACACCTCAGCTTTTATTTTATTTTATTTTTTATTTTTTTGAGTTGGAGTCTCACTCTGTCACCCAGACTGGAGTGCAGTGGCTGCTCCCGGCCACCGCAGCCACAACCTGCTGGGCTCTGGCGATCCTTCCGCCTCAGCCTTCCAAGTAACTGGAACTACTGGCGCGCACTACCATGCCCGGCTAATTTTTTTGATTTATTGTAGAGATGAGGTCTCGCCAAGTTGTCCAGGGGGGGTCTCAGACCCGCGGGCTCAGGCAATCCACTCACCTCAGCCTCCCCAAGCGAGGGATTACAGGCTGAGCCACCGAGCCCGGCTTATTTTATTTTTTCTTTTAATTTTTATTTTAAAATTGTGGGGTACAATTAAGGGTTAGGTATACAAATATTCATTGTGCAGGTACCCTTGTTGATGAGGTGTGCCCCCAATTCCCCAGGCAGATATAAACTACTGTCAATTCCATCTCCCTCCCCCCGCCAGTTTCCTGCTACTGTCAATCATTTTCTTATAGTATTACAGTAGTTGCTCAAGGTCCATTTATGAGTGAGAACATGTGATACTCAGCTCGTTGTTTCTGTGAGAGATCACTCAGTATTATAAACTCTAATTCCATCCAGGTTGCTGTGAAGTTCATGATTTTGTTCTTCTTTATGGCTGTGTAACATTCCATTGTATATATGTATCACATTTTTTTTATCCAGCTAAAGTGCCCAGACCACAAGAGATAAGATAGATAAGTGGGACCTCATTAAACTGACAAACTTCTGCAAGACCAAAGAAACCATCAAGAGAGCAGGGAGACAGCCCACAGACTGGGAAAAAATATTTGCCAGCTCCATGTCTGACAAAGGCCTAACATCAAGAATCTACAAGGAACTCAAACGTGCTGAAACTCAAACGTGCTGAAGGGAAAAAAAAAAAAAACAAATAGCCTCATTACAAAGTGGGCAAAAGCTATGAATAGACACTTCTCAAAAGAACACCTCAGCTTTTATAGCTGCAGTTTTAAGCCCCGAGGAGTCTCTGTTTGATCCTGTTAGTCACCTACAGGTACAGTTTCCAAAGACTTTACCTCTTGCCCTTGGCTCTCTTCTTCAGTTGACTCCGTTTCATTTGAGAAACGAAAGAGAGAGATAAGACACAGAGAAATGGAGATAGAGACAATCAGAGAAGGAGAGACAGATGGTGAGAAGGAGGAATACAGAGAGAGAGAGAGTGAGAAGAGAAAACTACAAACATCAGCCTTTAAAGGTACTTCCAATCCGAATAGCTTTTATTTGTTGTGTTTCCAGTGTCTCATCTGGGAGCATTTTGCAGCGAGCTAATTGCGTGTCTTCCTTGTGTTGTGTGGAACCATGGGCCAAGGTTCTCCTGCTTTTGTTGTGGTGAAAGGGGATTTCTTCCTCAAGCTCTCACAGCCCGACCTTTCTTGAGAGAAGGAGGACAGACATGTCTTTTTGATCAACAGATGAGTTTGTTATATTTCCATCCAGAGGTTGCTGGGTGGAGGCTGCCCCAGGGCTGGCCCTGCCACAGCCCCCTGTCCACACCCCCTCCATCTCTCACGAGGCAGCCCCTTCCCTACCCTGCACACTGCACAGGCTCCATTCAAAGTTCTCTGGGCATGATCAAGGGACCTTGACTTTGCCTTTCTTTAATTTGTATTTGTCAAGAGGTTTTGGACACCTGATTTTATATCTCTATTTTCTCCTGACTCCTCTTCCCGGTTTCTCATGACTTCAGTCAGATCCTGAATTTCATGGGATCTGAGCTACTGTTCTCTTTCTATCCAAAGTGCCAACTTTGTATTTCCCCAAGTAAAGTGGTTTTTGCTTCTGGGGCAAGGGAGAGAGCTCAGATGCTGCTGAGATGCCTTCCCTCACCTCCCTGACTCTGTTTCATCCCTGATACACTCTCCCTACTCTATTCCACCACCTCCAACACTGTTAGCATTATTTATTTGTGGTTGATTTTCATCTTAAGAAATACCAATACCTAGATGCCTAAGGTCGTGCATTTGCTCAAACCCATGCAGTTACACCCCTCTATGAAGTATTTCAAACTCCCAGCCAACCACCATGCAGTGGGGGTCATGTCTTGTCCCAAAGGCGCCAAGTATGTTAAGGTTAGTGTAGTAACCAAGGAGAGGAAACCTCAAAGCTCTGTGGGAACATCTGTGAGACTGATCAGTAGGGCTGGCCTTTAATGGGTTTGCCCTGGAGGGGGCTGCAGGAAATGTTTAAGGCCCTCATCAAACATCTTGTATGAAGTCAGACCATTTATACTTCACAGAGCTCATTATTCTAGTGACCAAAGTATTTATATTTAAATGCTGGACCATGGCTTAGAAACATAATTCTAGGAAGAAGGACATTTCTACTTTTGGACGCATATTGTACTTTCTCCATAGTCAGTTGGAACCTGAAGAGAACACATTTTGGCTCTATTTTGCAATGAATCCTTGAATAACGAAACTCTCATTAGCTGCCTTAGATGGCCTAAACAACACGGCACAGCCAGCTGGCAGAGAAACATTCACATCAGCAGAAGGGCCTGTTGTATTGTTTGGCTTTTAAAAAAACTGACTCCTCTTAAGTTGACATGTACGTGTAGCCCATGGTGGAGCAGGGCTGGTGACTTTGTCTTTTGATTGTCACCCTCTAGGACACAAATGCCCCTGTGAGGCACACGGTGGTCGGACTTTTGTCATTTTGCAGAGGAAACATTTGGATCTTGGCAAGTAACTTTTTCTTAGGTGTTCAATACACTAAAAAATATAATAAAGAAGGACAGATATTCCTCACTCAGAAAAATATAGTTTCAAACTTGTAAGATTATTTTAAAGCAGGAAAATTAAAAAAAAATGTGTAAGTCTCATAATAGATCCATTTGAGATGAATTTACAAACTTAAAAGCTTCCTTCCTCTGCAAGCAGAAGAAAAACATATGTTGCATCAGCCTTGCTCAACCAGTTCCCCAGAAAGCAAAGGACTGTCTGAGACCCTGTCCTGCTCAGAAAGGCCGTGAGGCCAAGCATAAGCCCTTGCTGCAGCCCCAAAGCCTCCTCCCAGACTCTAACAAAGGGAAATATAGAGTATAAACCATTTCCAAGTTGCCAAGGGTTGTTCTTCCCAAATGGAGATGAGCAGTAGTCATTTAGTAGAAATAAAATCTCGCTGCCTTTAGTCAAATTTGATGAAAGAGTAGCTTTGTTTGGTTGTTCCAGACCACCCATGACAATGAATGTGACTCCCAAGGTAGAAAACAAACTCTGTGGGTGCAGCTCATTTTCTGCCAGTGCTATGGAATGTGGAAAAGGGGATGAAGGTGAAAGAGCTGCACAGGAGAGAAAATATCCTTCTGAAGAGCCCAAGCCCTTTTCCCTCCCAGGGCCTCCACCCTAGGTCTCAGAGCCCTTGTGTTGCCCTGACCCTCAATTGAGGACATTGCTCAGTCCAACACCCAAGGTACTCCCAATTGGAATAGAATGGTGAGTACTGTCCATAGTGTCCCTGATCAAACATATGGCACTCAGCTCCACAGCTAAGAGGAATTAATCTTAATAAATTATTTCATACTAATGTGTAAATGACTAACAGGTCCTTAACACTCACAGAGGCATTTTCACTGTTACATGAGATTCATTGCTAAATTAATCTCTACCTAATGAATTCTTTAAAACTTCCTTTTGAACGAATGTATGAGTTTACATGAAGTTGCAAAAATATCACAGAGAGGTTCCATTACCCGTCTCCCAGCTTCCTTCAATGGTAACATCTTGCATAACTAGGGAATGTTACCAAAAGAGGAATATTTAACAGAAGTGTAAGTGGAGTGACCAAGTGTGGTATAAATCTTTAGCTAGTGTGCACATGTGCTCACAGGATGGGGCGGCATACTTTTATGATCAGTTCCCTTGATTTAGTCTTTCTCCTCTGACTCCAAAAGTCCTCTCAAAGCTCCCAGCATGTTCATAATTTCCTCTGCCCACCACTTCCTGCCACCCACAGGTCCCTACCCCACAGCGTAAAGCTCTGAGGTCCTGGTGCAAGGGCCACCCTGTTTTCTTCCCTGTTCAATGCATATCACCTCCACTTCAGCTAAACTGAGCTCTTTGCTGTGCTGTGGTTCTGGGCCTGCCACTGGGTCTCTTCTCATGATGAGTTTTCCCACCTGGAAGTCCCAAGCTGTCTGTCTCAGGTACCAGTCCTCTTGTCCTGCTCCTCATTTTAGGTTGAACATTCTGTGACCCTTCCCATTTCGCACAATCCAAAACCATGTATGTGTGCTTTTCTCGGGACAGCCCCCCTGTGGGATCTGCCTCAGCAGGTGGCGCCCTCTTCCACACAGACACCCCAAGAACCAATGGACCCCACGGTCTGCCAGGCCTCCCTCCCAAATGGGACAGGATTCCTGGCTTTTCCCTTTCTCAGCCCTTCTACTCTGGTCCAGGGCTGTGCTAACTCTCAGATAATGCAGGATTTCAGCAGTATCGTCTCTACTGGTCTCCCTGCTGGTCACGATTCAGGCAAGTGCCCAAAGCTGTGGGGTCATAAAGGGCAAGTGTATTGGGAGTTAGAAATGTTACCCAATTCCCTTTCAGAAAAACCTTCGCAAGGTCTTGGCTTCAACTGACATGACGTCAGCTCCCAGGACATCCTCCTAGGCCTTAGTGGGTCTCCTCCTTGGAAGGCTGCAAATGTGGACTTCTCAGGTTAATGGCCCACAGGGGTTATCACAATGCCACAACCCACCGCTCTTGTGTTCTCTGAGTCTCCTGGAGAAATGCAACACTAGAGCTCCAAGTTGACTATGACTCTTGCAGCTTCCCCCATGAACAGGAACCTCATGGTAGTCCCTGAGTTGCTGGGTCTGCCCCTTAAGCCTGTCTGAGATTCACACTTCATATTCTATTGGCTTGCAGCATTTGTGACCATGAAATACTGGTCCCTGTCCCTGCTTTCCACCTTGAACTTGATGTTGCATTACTGCCTCATTTATGCCGTTTGTGTTTGACAGAGCACACGTTTATCCATCTTCTAATTTTCAGAGCTTCAGAGCCAGTCTGTGTTTATTAGAGAGAGATGCTAGTTTCCACCCAATATGAAACTTTTAATTGAGACATTTTCTGTTTTAATTATTGTTACAGCCTGTCCCATCTTTGTCCTCTTGCTCTCTGTTTTGATTTTTACTCTTTTACTTCTTTGCCATTGCTTTGTTTATCTCTGTTTTTATATGTCTCATGCCTTGCTTACTTTTACCCTCTATGGTTAGACAGCAGCCTTTCTGTTTTTTATTCTGCCAGTGTTTTCCAGGGATAGAATGTCTGTTCAAATCTGTACTGTCGTGGTCACATCCATTGTGCGTTGGGTGCCTGGTATGAGCTTGTGCAGATGTGATGCACCCCCACCCCCCAGGTCTGGATCCAGGGTGGGCTGAGTGTCTCACTTTGCCCAGCACCCCAAGTTTATAGGCCTTTTCTTGGGGGCTCTGTAGTCGAGGGACAGTAATCTCTGACTGACCCCAGGCTTGAGACTGGCCAACAGGATTGGAAGGTGATGCTATTGTCACCACCAATAAGCACAGGGCTCTGCCACCTTCATGGAGTGATACTGCTCATTCATCTTGCTGACTGTCCTGGCTGGTGACAGGTGCAACACTGAAGGCACCCAGTGTCTAGTCAGAGGGACAAGGGAGCCAATAAGCAGACACATCCAGGATGGTCTCTGTGTTGGTCTGTGATGTGGTGGCCATTCACGTGCACCTGGGCCCTCCAAGAGGCATACCTGCAGACAGTTCTCTCTACCCCACTCCACTTTCCACCCCTCAGCTTCCTGCCTTCTTCACTGCTGGTATCCTGGCTCCTCCAAACACTGATTCCCCAAGGTCATGTCACTCCTGGGCATGTATGGGTCTCTCTGGACTTGTTCTCATGACTGTGACCTCACAGTCAGTTCTCAGGGTGGGGGCTCTGGTATGTGCCCATCCTGGGCCCTGGGGCCAGGCTCAGAGGCTGCATCACTACCTGGCAGGCCCTGCCTTTTCTGGATAGCACCAAGGCTCCATCAGTGTCCGTGGAGAGGGTCCTAGTGGGGCCTCTGCCTCCCCCAGGATCCCCAGGGAGGTTCACAAAGAAGAAGAATGGGAAGTTGCTCCATTCTCAGGTTCTTGAAGCCTTGACACACTGTGTGATGAATCTCTAGCCTTGATCAGCTCATGAAGTAAAGTTTTTCTTAGAGTTAGACCTTCTGAGTGAGTGGGCAGTGAGGGGGAGGGGATATCAAAGCACTAGAATGCAGCTCGGTCATCCAGAAGGAGCCCACTTTCAAGCTCAGTTCATATGAGGTGCAGGCGCCTGAAGAAGCTGGTTTTTTCCTTTCACCACAGTGAAGATTCCAGGCTCAGAGTGGGTCATCAAATAGCCTGTCGTGTTCTGCCCCAAGCAGGCTCATCTCTGCTGGGGAACTCATGACAGCTCAATTAGAACACAGGGCATACTTCCATCTAGTGACCACATTAAAAAATGTCTCCTTTCTAGATATGCCAAAGTCACACCTGAGCAGAACTAAGGTCCTCACACAAAATGAACTGCAATGTACAAAAATAGTCACAGCTAGAATGTTCTGTAGCAATTAGAATGATGATCAGTGATGCTAAACTGATAGGGCCAGTTAAAAATGAGTGCAAGTGAGAATGCTGGGTTTACCAGATGTCTCAGATGGGCGAAGTCCCAGCCCTGAGCATGGTCCTCAAATACATTTTGTAAGGAGGTTTGACTTTTTTGAGTAAATTCCTAATCAAAGGGGATCAGTTAAACACTCAGTTTAAAAGCTCTTAAATACACAATACAGCAAAGTTAGGGGCTACTTGTGTTCCTGGCAAGAGAGAGTGATGGCTGCTCGCACCATCAACTCTGATGGCCTATAGTGGTGATTTCTTACAGTTCGTCTACACTCTGAACACGCAAGCATGAGGAAAGAGTCCTGCTTGGGCCCTTTCATGACAATCACTGCCCTTGGGCATGGGCATGAAGGCAGTGTGGTTACAGGATCTCTGCTACTTAGCATCGCTCTTGCCAGCCTCGTCACACAGAAGAGGCACAGAAGAATGAGGGTGCCAGGACTGTGTTCCTGTTCTTGCTCCACTGTTTCCCCCACATGACCCAGCTGCACACGCCTGAACTGTCTTTCTCTCCAGGGACTTGGTGTCCTGGGGCCCTGACCTCTGAAGTCTCTTCTGGCTGTGGCATTTCTGGCATTTTATTACACTCCTTCCAGCCTTGCGCATACACTGGCATGCTGCAACATACAGGTGGCAGGTGACACGTGCACCTGGCAATGGTGTGCCCTAGGTCCAGTCCCGTACTCCTGTTTTCAGAATCACTTTAATCAGTATTGACTCAAGGACCCTGGAGGGAAATGGAGTCGCTGGGAAGAGGAGGACTTGACAATGAGAGGCAGCTGCTGCTAAGGGTGATGCACTGACTGATTCGCACCCACTGAGGGCTTAATGTAAATGAGGTGTCCTGAGCTTTGATGTAGAGTTGGGGGTCAGGAACATCTGGGCAGCCAGAGAGGACCTGGGAGAATTAGCATTTGGGGAGAGTGAGAGGAAGGCTGAGAGGGCCTCCGTATATTTTTTTTCCAAAGTCTGGCTTCAATTGGATCCTGTTCCTGTAAAAATAAAAGAAATTCATAATAATGTAACAACAACAAAAAAATCTTCCAGTGGGTCTGCATGAAAAACAGCTTGGGGGAGAAGACAGAGCAAAGCTCCCAGGAAAGAGGCGGCCAGGCAGACACATGTGCCCCTCAGTTGTGGCTGCAGACCAGAGGAGTTTGAGGTGGGGGAGGTCAGAGGAGGCTGGCGCTTGTTTGGGACAGAGGCAAGGACAAGACGAAGCTGGGCCCTTCTGTGAAGTGCTTGTGGCCCCGCTCCAGGCTCCCAGGATAGGCAGCATTCCGAGAGGTCCCTCCAGCCCTGATGTTTACCAGCCACCTGCTGGGTGACTCCACCAGAGGGTCCAGACCCTTCCTGGCAGCTGCTATCATCCAGTCATCATCTCCAGCGATCTTCTCTTCATCACTGAAGATGACCCTCGCCTCCCCTCCACTCACTGCCCTGCTCATAACCCTCAAAGCCCTTCACATGCGATGGCCTGGGTCCTTGCTGGCATTCCTGCTTGTTCTCCTGTCACAGTGTGATGCCCAGGCCGTAACTTTGTCCTGGTCATTGCCACAGACTTCTGAGAAGATCCCAGTCTCTGATGTCCCACTTCTTGACCACGTTTCTTCCAGAATAACCTTTCAAAGAAACAACTGGTAATCTCTGTTCTGTGAAATGTTCATTTCAGTAGTATGATTGAGAAGGAGGAGGGCGATTCTTAGGTGGACCTGAGAACACCCTGTGATCCATACCTGGGCCAGGATTCCTTTTACCATCTGGCCCCCACCCTTCTCCCCTCCAACAGGTGAGTGTGCTTCAAGTCTGTAGGCATCAATGTCAACCCCAGACACTGTCCCATGGTCTTCTAAATGCTCAGATATGAGGGAGAACCCCCCAAAACCGGAATGATCTTTTGGAGGGCAGGCCCCTTGGAGTACAGGCTTCCCCAACTAGGTAAGTGTTCTAGGAGCCCATCACGTTAGTGTACCAGCTAGTGGTGTTTTGAGAAGCTGTTTTTGGCTTCAGTGAGTTTTCTTTTGGAGATTCAATGTGCTTGCCCATTTCATGATGGATGATTTACAAGCACACCTGCCCACACCACACTGAGTGTTCAGTAGTTTTTGACCAAAAACGACATGACTGCTGTACCTCACCCTCATTATTCACCCGATCCTGCGTTGAGCAACTTTTTTTTGTTTTCCCAGATGAAAAAGTCCTCACAGGGAAACATTTTGCCAATGTGTAAGAGGTGAAACAAACAGCAGAAGCACCAAAAAGCATCGCAATTGACAAGCTCAAAAACTGTTTTGAGCAGTGAGAAAGTGTCTCAATAGCTGTATTGCATCCAATGGAGAGTACTTTGAAGGTGACTAAAACTTGAACATGTAAAAATAAGTGCACATTTTTAATAAATAAATTCCAGTTTTGGGGGGGGTCCTCCCTTGTATTTTCCTTTCCCAGTTTGCTCTGATGGTTTGGTGCCTCAAGCTGGCCTCTGTTATTTCGTGATCCTGTTAACCTCATTGTGCCAGAAGCTTGTTCTGTAATGTCGTCTCTCACCATCAGTCCCTGAGCTTCCCTGAGGCAGATGTCCCCTTATCATGGCATTCCTTGTGGCTTTGGCAATTGCAATGTCCCCTGAACCTGCCTGCCCAGCATAGTCATCCAGTGAACTTTCTGGCCTGATGGAGCAAAACTCCCCCCTCCCCTCCCCCACCTCTCGACAAGCCCCATTCTCTGAGCTTTGATTCCTTCTTCTATCCCCTGCCACTGTGTTCTAGGTTTCTACTGCATTTAGTTGGGCCATTGCTTTCTCCAAGCTTCTAAGAGCAAACGTATCAGCGTGTTAGCACCTTCTCCAGGAGCCTTGCTGGGATGGTGTACACTGGTTAGAGGAGAATGCTCCCATATGAATGAAATCTCCCATGGCCAACCCTGCTCTCCAGCCCCGGATCCAGCCCCTTCAGGATCCAGTCCTGTCTGTCTTCTGCTGACCCTGCTGGTACCTAGTGACAAAGGTCTGTAGCTCCTTTGGGCTAGAATTTCTTTCTGCTTTTAGGAGGTCCAGGCTATTCCTGGTGGGGTAATTTTGTGGCTTATCCCTAGTTTTGTGACCAGGAAGGAGTTAGGAGAAAAAAATATATATATATTTTATATATATGATATATATAAATATTATTTATATAAATATAAAATATATAATATATATTATATTTTTATATATACAAATTTATATATATATCATATGTATAAAAAATATATATATTTTTTGAGTTGGAGTCTCGCTTTGTTGCCCAGTCTGGAGTACAGTGGCACGCTCATGGCCACCGCAGCCTTGACCTGATAGGCTCAGGTGATCCTTCTGCCTCAGCCTTCCAAGTAGCTGGAACTACAGGCATGTACCACCACGCCTGGCTAATTTTTTATTTACTGTAGAGATGAGGTCTTGCCAGTTTGCCCAGGCTGGTCTCGAACCTGTGAACTCAGGCAATCCTCTCACCTCGGCCTCCCAAAGTGCTGGGATTATTGGCGTGAGCCACCACACCTGGAAGAGAAATATATTTTTTGATACCGACATGTCCAATTTAAATTCAGATCCATGGGGTGGGGGATGGGGGGAAGCCTTTTCTTAATCTTATTGATTTTCCATCTGTATTTTATTTTTTTCGTGTTCAAATCCTCATTCCCACCAATATTAGTCCTTTGTTTTATCTCACAACACTTATCAAGAGTCTCAAGAATTATACAATGCTGTCACCAACAATGGAATGATTGGAGTTCTTTTTGTCCTCAGGGTACATCCCCAAAACAACAGATTGGTCTGCTTGTCCCCAGTCACTTTATGTCAGGAGTATTTTAAAGTTTCCCACATTTTTTGTTAAATTGTCCCCAAGTTTTGTCTTTTTATTATTGTAATTTTTATTTTATTTATAGTTTCTGAGTATTGTCTATATATAGGTTTATTTATTCTGCCTGATATATAAATACATTCTTTCATCATTTGTATTTGTTTAATTGTTGATTTTCTTGAGTTTCCCAAGTATACTATGATATCCTCTGTAAATAGAGTTAATTGTATTAGTTCCTTCCTAAGTCTTAAGCTTTTAAAACTTCTTTGGTCTGATTATATTGCTTAATGTTGTCATGCTGTCATGGAGCGCAAGGGCATTCTTGCTCTTTTTCTGATTCTGTAGAAAATGTGCATCCAATATTTGTCCATGAAGTAGATTGCTAGATTTGGGGCCTGATAACGCATACTTCATTGGTGGGTATCAGTGTTATATTTCATAAAAATAACTTGAAAGTCTTTTTTTTTGCTTGTCTGGAAAAATTCAAGTTGTTTTTAGAATGATCTGATCTTTAAAAGTTTGGTGGAATTCCCTGCAAAACCATCAGGGTGGGCTTGTTGTGATTTTGTTGTTTAGTTCTTTGATAACCTTCTATATTTCATCTGTAGAATGGTCTAGTTAAATTGTCTGTCTCTAAAAGGATTAATTTTGAGAAATCATATTTTCCTAGAAGGTTTTCTTGACTTTGAGCTTTTCAAATTTATTTGCATACAGTTTTGCAAAGTAGTTTCATTTTTTAAAAAATTCTTTTATTTCAATGGCTATTTCACCCTTGTCATTTCTTATTTTGTCTTTGTGTTTTCCCTCTTTTTCATGATTAAGTTGGCATGTGGTTTGTTTTTTTCCCCCTTTTTTCAAATAACTGGCATTTTAATCTACTTATTAGTTCCATTGTGTTTTTTTTAAAAATTCTTCCAACTAATTAATTTTGGCTTTTATCGTTATTATTTCCTTATTTCTGCTTCCTTTTAAGTTATTTATTTTTTTTCTGGCTTACTGGTTAAAATATTTAATCTACTCCTTATTTTTTTGCTTTTAGTGACTTAAGCATTAAACTACGAACTTTCTTCTGATTACTGCTTTAATTTCATCTACTGATTTTATAACAGCTTTTCCATTGTCATTATTTTTTAGAAATTCTCCCATTTAGGTTTGTTTTTGTTCTTTGACTCTGGAATTTTTAATTGACAGGTTTTTCTAATTGTCTAGTAGGAAGGACTTTTATTATTAATTTTGAGTTGTTTTATTATGAACAGAAAATACTGTTTGTATTAATTCTGTTTTCTGGGATTTACTGAGCTTTATTTTGTAGCTCAAAATATAATCACTTTTCAAGAATGTTTTGTGTTCACACACTTTCTCTTTTGCTGTGACTAAGATTTAGGTGCACCTCATCAAGTGTATTGTTCAGGTTTTCTAGATCCTTATTGTAGTTCATTCACCTAACCCATCTTGAGCTGAGACTGTTATACCAGTGCCTCCGAATATTTGTGGTTTCTTTTTCTCCTTGCCGCTCTTGGTGTTTCCATTTATGAGCTTTGTCACCTCAATGACAGCACAGATATTCACTTTATAATCTCCTTTCTAAATAGTGGCTTTTAACATTCTAAATAGTCATTTCCGTCTTGTTTATTCTTTTTTTGTGTGTGTGCCTGAATTCTGCCTCCAAACCATGCTTTCTTTCTGTTTGCCCTGTCCCTTTTATGCTCGGCTTTTCTGAATCACTTTCTTTTAGACCTGTCTCTTATATAAAATATAGAATTGACCTTTGTTTTGTGAGCTAGTTTTAAAATATTTTCTTTCAAATTAGTGAACTAAGCCCCTTTAACTTACTGCTGTGACCAAGATGTTTGGCTCCAGTTCTGTCATATTAGTTGATGTATATTTGACCATTTCTATGTACTTGAGCTCTTTTGCCATGTTGTCTGTTTTATTCATTCTTTTTGGTTTTGTTTTTTGTTGTTCATTTGGTATTTAGGAAAGATTGCCTTTTTATATGACTTTGCGGATACTTTTATATGCAAATATATAATATATATGTTTATACATTAAATATCTTTATGTAATTACATAAAGATATTAATATTATCAATCTTAATTATATCTTTTAAACTTCCACCTACTATCACTTATTTTTACCTATAAATTAATCAATGAACTTATTCTATTTTTCTTCTTAGTTTCCCAATGTCTTCTACCTTGTCCAGGAATATAACTTTTACATACTATTTTTTGTTCTTATTCTCACTGGTTTTTGTCGTTGAAATTCTTAAATCTACAGAGTTTGGAAATGAAGATATACTTTGTTTTTTACAGTTTGTATGGCCACATCCTGTATTTGCTAAATTTCTGCCACATTTTCTCTCTTTTCTTCCTCTGGGAACCTAGTGATACCTTAGTTTTTCTCACCACACACTTTTGTTTATTTCTCCTTTTACTTCTCTATGTGTAGATATTTTCTTTTGCTCTTTAAGTGCTCAAATTCTCTCTTTAGCTGTGTCCACTATTAAATTTATTGGCCGGCTGCAGTGGCTCATACCTCTAATGCCAGCACTTTGGGAGGCAGAGGTGAGAGGATTGCCTGAGCTCATGGGTTTGAGACCAGCCTGGGCAACATGGCAAGACCTCATCTCTACAATAAATAAAAACAAATTAGTCAGGCATGGTGGTATACACCTGTAGTTCCAGCTACTTAGAAGGCTGAGGTGGAAGAATCACCTGAACCCAGAATGTTGAGGCTGCAGTGGCCATGAGTGTGCCACTGCACTCCAGCCTGGGCAATAGAGTGAGACTCTGACTAAAAAAATTTTTTAAATTAATTATTAAATATATCCATGTGTTGATTATATTTGATTACTTCTATAACTTCAATTTTTTAAAAAAAATCTTCAAGTTCTTTGCCAAGATTTTTCATCTTGTCTTTTACTTATTTAAATATATTAGTAATAATTTTTTAAAGTTTGTGTCTGATAACTCCATTATCTGAATCCCTTTGGGTCAATTACTTTTGTCTGTTGTTCCCCTTGGATTTGACCATTCTTTAAATTGCCTTCTCATAAGCCTGGTTAGTTTTTAATTGATTGGCAGGTATGTTGCATGAAAAATTTAAAAGATAATTGAAGTCTAGAATGTTACTATTTCTTCAGAGAAGATTTACATTTATTTCTGAAAGGTAGTTAGAGGCATTAGCAATCCCAGACTACTTTAATCCCATCAGGATTTGAGATAAAATTGGGTGCTCTCCTTGCCAGAATTATTAATTTCTGGTTCACTCATACTGTTTAATCTTCAGATTTCCCCTCAACTCCCTCCTTGGCAGACTCTAATTTGTTCTGTTTATCCCTGTAAATCTAAAGCACTGCTCAACTTCTTACCCTTTTTTTCTGGAATGGACATATGACCCTGGAGGAAAGCTGGGCTCTGAGTTTCTTTCTTTTCCTGGATCTGTGCCTTACAATGTTTCTTTGCTTTGTTAGCTGTCTGATGTCTTCCAACAGATCTTTTTGTCCAATTTTTCTACTTCTTAGCTGAAGGATTGGCAAGAGGTACTTATTCTACTATTCCTAGAAGTGGAAATTTTAGATAATTTTTATACTATTTGGCATTTTTCTGTTTTTTATTTTGACCATTCTTTAAATTGTCTTCTCATAAGCCCGGTTAGTTTTTAATTGCTTGGCAGGCATGGTGTATGAAAAATTTAAAAGATAATTGAGGTATTGAATGTTACTATTTCTTCAGAGAAGAGTTACATTTATTTCTGAAAGGTCTATGTATTTATTTTATAACTACAGAGAATTAAGGCATTAAAACTAATCATTCGATGTAGAGGAGTTAGTAGCAGGGAACTATGGATGAGACATCCTGATCACTGCACTCTGCACTTCATCAAAGAAATAAAGTGGTTGATACGTTGGCGGTCTTTCATTCTATACTCTATAGGTCTCTATCCATTAGTTTAGCAGGGAGAAAACAGAATGACTGGGAGACTAAAAACATTGAAGGAATGTATACTTGGCTCCTCTGTCAACCAGATGTTTGTACTGCTGCACTAAAATATATCAAGAACCTAATGCCTTTCTGAAAATCGGTCCAATGTTTGTAAACAGGAACGTTGCAATAAGGACAGTGGAGACACCTGAATTGTTTTTTTAAATAAATATTTTTAGTATTTCTTTCCATGTATCTTGATCTTTCACCTCTTTTTTTATTTAACTTACTTTTTTCGCTTTAGCTTTTGGATCAGCAGAAAAGCCCATATAAGTTTACTGCATTCATAGCATATAACACTGTGATATTTTGCAACTTGAAGCCAAGTTAAACATATGGCCATTTTAATGTTATTTTGTTGAAAGCCTTTCTGTGGAATGCCTTTTATTCACTTTTAGGCAGATCTAATTATAGATGGATTTTTAGCTTGCATGTTCAGCACATGATTTGGTATGTCTGAACAAGCAAAAAGGGGCCAAATCTCTCCTATGGGAGCAGGCAAATCCTTTGGTTGTACTGGGAATATTTTTATATTAACTATTGCTCCAGTAATATTAGTCATTCTCTTGGGCTTCCAACCTTTTTACTTATAGCACATTTCTATTACAATAGAACTTAATCTGTATAATGAAACACATAAAATTAAACTGACAATCTCAATTTTCATGTTTATCCTCAATGTGCATTTTGAAGGAGATAGAGTTTGCCTGCAAGATGCTCAAATAACTCTTGATAGTCTCACTCTTCCTTTTGTTCACCTGATGTCATGAGTGACCTCTGTCATGAGCCAAGCAGCAGTCCTTAATTGGGTACCTACTGGATATATAATCCAGGGCTGGTGCTTCTGGAGGCTACTCAACTCAAATAACACGTGGTTCTTGCATCTTCATTAGAGGAACAGGTCATGCAGTGCTTTGGTTGCTCCAATACAGAGTAGCATGGGGTGGGGGTGAGGTTTTTCTTGTTGCTTTGTTCTTTGTTTGTTTCTGAGTCTGGGTTTCACTCCATCACCCAGGCTGGAGTGCAGTGGCATGATTATAGTTCACTGTGGCCTTGACTTCCTGAGCCTCAATCTTTGTGCCTCAGCCTCCTGAGTAGCTGGGACTACAGGCACTCACCACCAAGCTCAGCTAATTTTTTTATTTCTTTTTTTGTTGCTGTTTTTGCAGAGACAAGGTCTCGCTATGTGTGTTGCCCAGGCTGGTCTTGAACTCATGGGTTCAAGTGATCCTCCCAACTTGGCCTCCCAGAGTGCTGGGATTACAGGTGTGAACCACTGCACCTAGTCTAGGAGTGAGTTTAAGGGAGACTTCATGCAGGCAGCTAGACTCCCTGAGTTTCACCTATGACAGAATCTATGTCACAGAGGTGTTTTGAGAGTTGAGTAGATACTACCTGATAGTTAACTTAGTTCATTGTCTGGTCCATAGAAGCCTCTGAGATATCTAGTTGATATTTTTGCTATTATTGGAAATCCTGAACTGCCTCCCTCATATGACCTAGAAAAGAAGAAGCTAGAACTTGACATTTTTTTGACTCCACAGTATTATGTACAAAACTGTAAATCTAAGAATTGCTTTTCTAGAAGAAAACTATGTCAGCAGTAGAGTATTATGGTGGCATTTGATTTAACACAGTGTTGTACTGGGTGCTAGAGTGGGTCCTCCTCATCAACAGAGACAGTGCAGAGAGCCAGAGAGTGGTGGCCAGAGGTCACTGTGGAGGGTTGTGAAAGTTGGTGTCAGGAGAACATATAAAATTCCAAAGAGGGTGATTTGAGCAGGCCAAACTGCAGGCACGGCACTGGAGAGGAGGGCTGTGACCTTGACCAATAGGAGAGGCCTGGAGCAAACCAAAGTCAAGACCAAACTGGCTTTTCATGGTTTTTCCCTGTGGGTGGATGAGCTATCTTCAAGAAGATGGGCTGTAACAGAATGGACAGGTATTATTTTACCCAATAAGGATTCAGTACCCAACATTGATTAGACTTTTATTTCAGTAAGGAGAACTGATCCCACAGGCTTATCTGTACTCCCCATTCCAATTAAAATGACAAAATAATATGCAAATGAAAAAATTCTAGCACAGTTGGATGGCTTCAAGGCATAGACTTTTTTTTTTTTTTAACTTTAGAAAGATATAAAACAATTGTGATCACATTGCGGGGCAAGCCAAACACTGCCGACCAAGTAGCCTGTTTCTGGTTGGGATGAGGGGTCTGTCTCGAAAGCAGGCAAATCAAATGACCTGAAGGATGGAACCAGAGAAAGAAACCTGGCTAGTGCCTCCACCAAGGCTGGGCTGCCATAGAAAACTGGGAGAAGAAGAACATGGGGGTGTTAGTCCGTGTTGCTATAAAGGAACACTTGAGACTGGGCAATTTATAAAGACAAGAAGTTATTTGGCTTATCATTCGGCAGACTGCACAAGAAGCATGGTGCCAGCATCTGCATCTGCTGAGAGCTTCAGGGAGCTTCCAACCATGGTTGAGGGTAAAGGGGAGCCAGTGTATGCAGAGATCACACTGTGAGGGCAGTTCTCTTGGGAACTAATAAAGCAAAATGTGGCCTTCATTTTTAATTTGGGTGCCTTGAGATCACTCCTTGCATTGAAGACCGAGGACTGCAACAAGCCACCATGAGGGATTTGCCCCATGACTCCAACACTTCCATTAGACCTACACCTCCAACATTAGGGTCAAACTTCAACATGAAATTTGAAGGGAACAAATATCCAAATTATATCAATGGGTTATCAGTACATTCGGGTGCAATTCAGTAAGTCTTCATTGTATAGTGCAATGTAGGAAGTGGCGTAGAAAAATGGCAGAACAGTCCCTGCTTTGTTACCCATCCCTCTAGTAATGCAGTTCTGGGTCCATTGCAGAGTTCTGAGAAAATGTGGCTCTTCACCTTTAACTTGAATGCCTTGAGATTCACATAAGAAAATAAATCCCGATGAGAAATAAGCCTCACTAAATAAAGGGTTGACATCTCTGATCAAATAGAGCAGCCCACTTTGTAAAGGATGTAAAGTACATGTAGGTTGTTTTCTGAACATAGGAATGTTTTTGTGATTTGTATAAATGTAAAGAAATAAACTATTTCAAGTATCCTGTTGCTATATGTGAGGTGTTTACCTTCTGTTTCAAAGTTAATTCTCTATGTAGAAAAATGATTCATGATCCAACAAATTTTTCATGAAGTAGACACAGTAAAAAGCGAAAATCCTCCCTCTTGTCTAAGTAACACCTCCTCTCTTACCTGTAGTCACTACTGTCATTAATAATTTGGCATAGAGAATTGGGGACAAGATGGTGTCAAGTCCAGACAGAGTGTGAGAGTCTCTGTGTGGATGAGCGCACAAAAAAACTAATATGTGTCTGTTTGTGTGCAAGTGGGTAAGCGAATGTTCAACTGAGGGGAGACACAGGATCAAGTGCCCAGGGCCTCCTGCAGACATGGCTACCATTTGCTGCTGCTCTGAATTCTTCATATGCTACACACAGAAAGATTTGCCATCCCTGGGGCCTCTTTTGAGAAAAGACAGAAAAGATCAGCTGACACCTGGCCCACACCACCAGTTGTGGCAACAGACCAGGCATGGGCAGCAGGGACTGTGCAGAAAGTGCTGGGAGGAAATCTGGAGCTGAGCCCTGCTGGAGGAAAAAACATGATCACCATTTTCTCTGTCCTGGGACTGGGCAGAGACCTACTTTATCTTGCCCACTTCTGAGCTGCCTGCATCCTGAGCAGTCTGCACTCTGAGACAAAGGGATGATTGTCACATCCCTCTGAAATCAACCATCATTTGCCTAGGAAGGATACTCCAAGTGTCCTAGACCAGAGAAACAGACACCCCACTCCCACACTGGACCAAACACAGACGCAAGTAATAAGAGCAGGCGACCTAAATTGGCAGACCATTTGGGAGCTTTTCCTGGGAAAATCTGCTGGAGCAAGCTGAATGCTGGCAGTGAGGGTCACAGAGGTAACATAGGGAGGGAGCCTGAGGCAGACTCCTAAAGAAGCAGTGGAGAGAGCACACCCTGAGTTGGATGGGGCTCCAGAACCTTGCCACCAGGTCCCAAGATCTGAAGACTGGTAACAGTTGAGAAGGGAGCAATATCTCCCAGCAGAGAAACTGAGCAGACTCTCTAATGCCTGGGCAGAGAAGTGCTCCAGGGCAGCCACTGTGGAACAGCAGAACTGCATCTTGAGTCCAGGCACTGATCTCTGTGTTGCAATGGGGCTGCTCTTTGTAACCTTAGAGAACATTGCCCCTAGTGCACAAGCCCTGGTGAGTAATGGCTGATGTGGAA